>JAKELI010000373.1:0-46802 GCA_021525025.1 Lactarius hengduanensis
CGTCTCACAGGGTGTCGGAACACCAACGCGCAAGGTGCAGTATAGCAGCCGAGACAAGATGAAAGGCGTGTGGCAGCGCGTGACAGAATGGAAAGATAAAGAAAGGAAATGATAAGTCTGAGACACTCAACAATGCACAATGCAACACCCAGAACGCGGGGCCTGGAGTTGGCTGCGATGCTGGAAGGAGGGGGACTGCAAATGGGGCCATGTGAGCTGGAATTGGCTGGGAAGGCGCAAACGCGAAAGTCGGGGTGGACAGGAACACGTGATGATGAACCGTCTGAGCTGGCAGCACAAGCGGAAGGAATGCGGAGCCCGGAATGGGCTGTGATGCTGAAAGGAGGGGAACTGCAAGAGGGGGGGGCACACGAGCTGGGGTCGATTGGGAAGCCAGAGGTGGTGCACAGGCGTGCGCCTTCAGATTTGCAGCGTCGGAGAGCGCATCAGGTTTCGCCAACTTCCCTGGCCTTTCGCCTCCAGCGTATGGGTCAGTATACACCTGGTGGTGCTTGCCCTTCGCAGCCCCAATGGTCTTCTTGGTCAGCCCGACTTTTTCCAGGAGTCTGCGACGCTTTACAGCCTTCTTGACACCCATGCTCTGGGCAGTCTCCGTCCATGAATGCTGATTGGGTGTGATGGTTTCCTTGTGTGGCAGGGGACTGGCTCCCATCACCGACACGATCGCTGTCATGAGACTAGCTTTGGCAGACCGGACTGCCTCCACAACGGCCTGGGAAGGTGTTGACTGATCCGTATCTTCTATCAGCAATGAGCTTATGCGATAACCTGTTGATATCTTGAACCAGTGAATGGACTGTGTCCTTTGTTGATGGGCTGGGCATTGTGTTCAGGCCACTCGGGCTGAGGAGGCATTGGAGGTGTCGATGGAGCGCGGTAGGCGCAGATGAGGGAAATGGAAAATTGCGCACGCAATGTGCTTGCAGAACCGTATACGCGGAAGTCTTGGCAGTTACATGTAGGTGGAGCGAGATTAATGGCATAGAAATCCCCAATTTAGTTTGCAATGCAACATGAAACTGAGAATTGTCAAATTTCTCAATAGAATCTTGGGCGATTGTTCTAGCCGTCTCCTCAATAACCTTTCAATGTGCTGCTTCTAAGTTTAGGCCATCGAGACTGGCTTGTTGCTTGTCATGCCGAAACCAATAGTAAGGGTCCACTGATCTCACGAGTATAAAGACAAGGTGATCTAATCGGCGGTTACATTTCCCGTCAAGCCATCTGGATTTCAAAACGTGATGATATCTAGATAGCGTTTTTTTAGTCGCAGTCCAGACACCATCCGAAGTGAGTACATATGCTTCAATGAGCATGTTGGTATCCCCCTCTTCAAATATATGCCAATTCTGTCTGGAAACCCTGGACCACATTTTGGTTACTGGCATCCATTCAGTCTTGAGATATTGAAATACACTCTCAGGGACCCTTTTGTTAGTGGAAATGCCATCCCAGATCTCTGAAAACTCGGCAGGATCACTAGTTTGACCCAGTTCTGGATTATTTCCCAAAGCCACTTGAATTTATTGGTTACAAAATGACGCCGCATGGCACAGAGGACGTGCCATGTGCACAGAAAGACCTGGCTAAGCGGATATGTCTCCTGAATGGCTGTGAGCTGGGCCTGGTCACGATCTGACATAATATGGATGGCCAAACTTCTGGACTCGCTTCCTTCACCCAATTGAGAAAGAATGCGACGGCTTCCGTTTTCATCGATGACAAAAGCATCCAGGCGACCGGGACGCCTAGAGCCGAGATGTAAGCACTGTAACAGGGAAAAGGGGATACCGACACACCGTGCCCCCATCATCACGTGCGACCACCATGTATAACATAATATCCTGGTACTATTGAGTAGTGTTGTGAGTCGCATTGATGCCAACGAATCTGTTGCCAAGACGCCGAAACACATCCACTTGATACTGAGTCTGGATGCACAGTATGAAATGCCCCTCAAGCACTGGCAATCCTGGTGGTGGTGCACTGAGTTTATCCTTGTAAAAAATGAATACTTTTTCTTCTTCGAGCCTCTGAACCCAAAGCTTCATTGAAATCCCATCTTCAGGGTGTAAGCGGATCGTTTCCATGTCCAATGCTCATGCAATGTGACTAACATCACTGAAGTCGACGAATTTGTCGCGGCTGCTGTCAGGGGCGGTAGCGTGAACGGACTAGACCTATTTGATTTGTTAGATCCGCCAATCAAATATTAACTTTATACGCACGATCTCTTGAGTGTCGACTTTCTGCATTAGCATCAATTTCATTTGTTGCCATGCGCCATCTGACAGGCGCATATACACCATGTTGTTGGCGCCAAGCTCATGGTTGTGTTCCGACACCGCCCCAGAACTACAGGCATGTGTGGGTAGCATTTGATTATGATCTGGCAGCGGCGGTCCGTGCCCTTTCTGGGGACCTTGTTCTGCCTTTCCGGATGCTTCTTCTGGTCCGCTTTTTGTCCAATTCTTTGGCGAGTGCAACAGTAGACATACTTTGTCGTCCATAGAGTTCTGCCAAGTGTTTTCGCACCATGTTCGACTTTGGCGACCCTCATCTCGATTGTGTGCGTGCACTCTTCACTCCGACGCCACTCATGGAACGTGTCCATGTCTAGCCACTTGTGTGGGTAGCCCTTGTTCTGGTCTGAATTGAAGCTACCCCTTGCAGTCGAGGTGGCAGGATCTTGAGTGTCTTCGGCGCCGGTTGGCAAGCAGTCTTCCCGTGTTGACACTCTCCGCTCGCAGTGTCTGTATCCAGGCGCTTGGCAGTGCATGTCTGGAATGCACCTGACACGCCATGTGCACCGTTCCTGGGTCCCAGATCCAGAATAGTTTCGTGCACGCTTGGGTCAGCCGTGTCGTCCGGAGTGTCAGTGTAAATGAGATACGAAACGATGTCAGCATGATAATAGTGAGGATTGAGCGACATGTTAACGCGTCCTCCCCCATGTCCCTCCCTGCTCTGCCACAGAATCACGTCCACGCATTCTGGCCACAAAATCGCATCCACATGTTAGATAATAATAATTAGTTATCTTGTTATCTATTTTATAAACTATGTTTATTCATCTCAATAAAAGTTTATTACATTTCAACCTCAGCTGCGCTTACAATGTACTTTTACGGAATTTCCTTTCTGGTAGGCATGACATAATCTCTATCTGGATGGGAAAAAACAAAAACTCACACCCACTCTGATGATGCTCATGGCATTACTTCCTCCCTGCCCCCCCATGTGCAACCTCTCTGCATGCCAGTCCTGATAGGATCCAGGCACTCCAAGTCATGAGGCTGGAACCTTTCATGACAGGATGAACATTTGGAGAGGAACACACATGACCCTATGCCCAATAGGCACAGCTGGTGCACACCGTGTGCCTCACAACTCCCCCCCCTTCCACACCTTACGTGTGCTTAGGGATGTTACAGTAGTGTATAGTGTATTTTGTAGTACTCAAATGCCAGTAATTTGTTTATGTCATGGCAGGGACATTTCTCCCGACTTGGGATATTTCACCTACAGGGACACTTCACTAAGGGTTACAGGGTCTGGTCTGGTCTGAAGGGATGTTCCAAGGAGGAACTTAAGTGATGATGTAACAATGAAACCTCTCAAGCCACATAGGCTAGTGCTTTGAGGTCCAGTCCTATAGACTGAAAAAAAGACTGAAGACCAGACTGGACTTTGAACTGATGAGGACTGGACTTCAGTCACAGTTTTTCAAATTTCAGAAGTCATCAGTCTGCAGTCTGTCTCCTTCTCAATCAGTATTAGGACTGGAAAAGACTGGTCTAAACCAGTTAAAGACTGGACTTCAGTTCATTTTGGCCTGCAACCTTGAACTTGCCTGCAACCAGTGCCAACCACCAAATGGATGTTGATGCCCATTTTGGCCCATGTTGACGCTTGGTAATATATGCCACGGTGGGTTTCACCGGGACGCAGGTCACCAGACTGGACGAGTTGTTAATGTGTCACACATGCTGTAAGGATAGCTCGGGCGCTGGCCCCAAAATTGTATACTTTCAGCATTTTTGACCTCAGTCCGGCGTTGCGGGGCCTACTGCCATTTCGGTCTTGCGTTCTCACGGCATTGCCCTCACTATCGTTCCCCATTGATGGCATCCCCTTCCTCCTCCTTCCTTGTACACACACACACACTCTCTCTCTCTCTCTCCTCCTGCTCGTTACCCTCCGTCGTTCAACTTCCGTCACCCATGGACCATCGCCCGTACTCACCATGCAAGAGGCTCGCAAGCCATTCGTAGACAGGCCGCACGTCCCCACGCCTCGTGCCACCTTTGTCCCTCAACACCCCGTCCTCAGTGCATCACCTTCAGTACCCATCCCTTTGAAGCTGTCGAACCGCTTCGCCTTTGTCGATCACCTCGGACACGCTGTCCCTTGTCTATGGCAGAGTGCGGCGCATTGTCATTAGCCCTGGCGCTGGCCCCTTCTGTCCCCATATCCCATTGTCTCGATTCGCTCCCTTGTCTCGCCACTGTACCTTACCCTTCTTATCTCGATCGTCTCCGTGTTCCGTCGTTTGCCCTTCGTATGCCACCTCCTGTCTCCATCTAATCTCTTACCTACTGGCTCTCCACCTGTTTCCTTGCTGAATAGACAGCGCCCGGTCACCTCTCTGTTTTCCCCTTATTGTCTCGTCCCAGCGTGAACTGGTTCGAAGTTAGGCCCTACCGCGGGCACTTGTTCTTGTCACCTTGCCTCGTCTTGCTGCCTCAGACGGCATTGCTCTCGTCTCGTTCTCGTTCCCACTTTGCTCTCGTCCCGTTCGCTCCTGCCCTTGTCTGTTCGCATTCGCACCAGCTCTCACCATCGCAAACGCTTCGGGCTCGGCTCCCCTTCTCTCCTCTGTCTAACCCCAGCAGGAATCCCCTCCGCCTTTGGACTCACACGGACTCGGCTCCATTCAACGCGACACTCAACACTTGTCGACTGCGTTGCTTTTGCCAGGGACCCTCAAAGAAGCTAAGTAGTTTATTTTTCCTTATCCTTTTAACTAACAACTGACCCCACTGTCATTTCTAGGTTTCAAATAACTACCTTAGGCTCTGCACTTTGACACCCACCCAAGCCCTGGCCCTTTGACACCGACGTGACACCATGGCCCATTGACACCGACAACACCCACGTGGCGTAACAACACGGTGTCGTGGCCCATCGACACCCATGCAGTGTCGTGGCACTTTGACACCAACGCGGCGCCATGGCCCATCAACACCGACAACACCGACATGGCGTAATGACATGGCACCGTGGCCCTTCGACACCCACGCAGCATATTGACACCAACACGGCGTAACGACACAGCGCCATGGCCCATTGACACCCACGTGGCATCATGGCACTTCGACACCGACGCGGCACCATAGCCCATCGACACCGACACGGCGTAATGACATGGCGCCATGGCCCTTCGATACCCACGTGGCACCATGGCCCATGGCCCATCGACACCAACGACATTGACACAGCATAACTACACGGCGCCATAGCCCTTCGACACCCACATGGCCCCATGGCCCATCAACACCCACATGGCCCCATGGCCCATCGATACCAACGTGGCATTGTGCCCCCACAACACTGTCACGGTGCTGTGACTTCACAATACTGACATGGCACCCCACCCATGATGCTACAGACTTAGCATACAATAGTACATGTAGTTACTGTAACTGTGTAGAATAAATGTCTTGATTTCTGAGTGCACAAGTGTGAAAAAATGCCTGACATGTGCAAATGACCAGTCGAAAACTGTCGTGAAACCGACCACAACTGGTTATCGACCGGTCAACATGTGGACCGGTCAATGTTGTGCTCGGACCGGTCTTAGACCGGTATTAACCAGTCCAGAGCAGTCCAGTCTAGATTTTATAGATTCTCATCCAGTTTTAGACTGGTTAAGGTTACAGTCTTTTGTAAATGTGTGAAAAAGACTGGACCTGACTGGACCTTAAAGCACTATCACATAGGGACTTATAGATAGTGTTTGAAAGTCCAGTCCTATGAACTGGAAAAAAACCGGGACTGGACCGGACTGCAACCAATGGCAACCGGACCATCGGTTGTGGTTCATCCAGCCTGAGGATTTTACCGGTTGTGGCTCATCCAAATTTGGCATTTGGGTGAACTGCCACAGGGCCGGTTGGGACCAGTCCCAACCAGTCTTTACAACCACAGCCACCCATCAACACCAGCATTGACAACAACAACCAACTATGTGTGCACGACCACAGTTTTGACACCCGCTGCACCATCTGCAGCATTGACACCAACACCAGGTTGGACCAGCCTCAACTATCCCTGCCACCATGTGACAACCCAGACAACAACTTGAAGACAACGACGACGACAAGACCTCACAACAACTGCGCCAACTAGTGATGTCAGGTCCAGTTGCACAAACCGGAAAACAACCGGAACCCAACCGGACCGCAACTGCAAACGACCGGACTTCCAGTTGCGGTGGGGCCTGGCACAGCAATGTGCGGTTGCGGTCGCTGCGATTGCGTCACGTTCTCCAACCGGTTGCAACTGTGTTTTCGTGGACACATTTCCGTGGTATTTAAAGTGGTACTATAGAACAATACTATTGTAGAATACTGAATACAACAAGTACTACTATAATAACTATAGAGCCTGTCATCGTCCCTGCCCCCCGCCGACATCGCATCACCACCGTTGTCTGCCACGTTGTCTTGAGTTGTGCACTGTTGCGGGCCAATTTGTGGGCTGCAGCCATTCAATGTTGCCTCGTGGGTGCCGATGTTGTTGTTGTCGGGTGCTGATGTCAAGGACAATGTTGTTGTTGTTGTTGTGATGTTGTTGTTGTTGTAGTGGTCAAGTTGGACGTCGTGGTTGAACATTGAACTGTTGTCACCAGCCACTGGTGTCATAGCGGATGCCGTCGGAGTCGCGTTTGGGGCAGACATTTGCGCTGTCGTAGTTGTCTGGGTGTATGCCAAGATGAGGCTGAGTCATGCATGTCACGGTGTGCATTTCCTAATTTGTGCCTGGCCCGAGTGATCACCGCAATTTGCCAGTTTCGTTTGCAGTCTGAATTCCTTGCTTACTGAATCACAGCAACAACAACGCAGCAACGCACCCAACGCAGCAATGCACCCGATGGAGCCTCAAGGCCTCAAGCTGTATGCACCACCAACCGCCCCCACTCTGGCTGTGTTGCCCGGGCCCCAAATGACGACAAGGACGATGACGACGGCGCGAGGCACTCTGTTTCAAGCACAATGGTGGGCGTAGTAGTGTCCGTGTCCAACCCGACAATGGTGATAGCGAGGTGAAGACCAAGCGACGAACGATGATGACGACGACGACGCAAGCCACACAGACGACGACGATGCAAGTCACACAGACGACACAACATACAACCATGTAGGGAGTCTGGGGACACGACGACAGTGGGGAGCATTGACGCTGCGGCGGGCTTTGCTGTACTGTACGAACGACTTGGATAGATAGACTATATTGTACAGTAGTTATCTAGTAGTTAGTGTTTTAAAGTCCAGTCCGGTCCGGTCTTTTGGCCACCAATCGGGAAACCAGGACCAGGACCGGTTGCTACTATTTCCTATTTGGGGGGCAACCGGACCAGGACCGCGGTCTTATTGGGCTCCAGAATTTGTATGGACCGGTCTTCAACTGGTTGCAACCGCAGCCTAACAGTGTATTTCTGATTAGCTACTAGTACTAGTTACATTGTACACTAAATCTAATCTATCTATTGTCTGTGAGGGGCCTGCTGCCGCCGCCATCGTCACGCTCGTCATCGTCATCCCCGCTGTCGCACATGTCGCTGCTGCCACCGCCGTACTCTCGCCATTGTGCTAATTGCCATCGTCGTACTTGTCGCCACCACCGCCGTGCTTGTCACAGCTGTTGCCATTGCGCTCGTAGCTGTCAGCACATTGTACTTGGCGCGGCGCGGCATCGGTGTTGTGGGGGTGCGGCGCCATGTTGGTGTTGTGGGGGCCTGGCACCGCGTTGGTATCGTGGGGTTGCGGCGCCGTGACAGTGTTGTGGTGGCGCCATGTCGCATTGGTGTTGTGGGGGTGCGGCGCCGTGTTGGTGTTGTCAGCGGCTGGCACCATGTCGGTATTGTGAAGTCGCAGCGCTGCAACAGTGTCGTGGGGGCATGGCACCACGTTGGTGTCGTAGGGGTGCGGCGTTGTGTTGGTATCGTCAAGTCGCGGCGCTGCGTCGGTGTTGGGGGGGCCTGTAGTCTTCGAAAGTCCAGTTGCAGGAACTGAAAAAGACTGCAACCCAACTGCAACTGCAACTGGAAGCAACTGGACTTTTGGTTGCAGTTGTACCAAATCCTAGCTTGTATCAGTTGCAGTTGCCCGAAATGGCAGCTGACCTCCAACCGGTTGCAGTCGGTCACAACCGACTTAAATGGGACTGGCCCGTGGTACAGACAAGTTTCAGTTGGGTATGGGCTCAATACTAGAATACTGCATAAACTGTCTAAACAAAGTACTGAAAGACTACTGCGTCGTCACTGCAGCGCCCCTGCCATCGTCGCCACCACCATCGTCTGTCGCGTGTCACGTGTCGCCATCGTCGTGTGTTGTGTGTTGTGTGTCGCTGTCGTCGTGTGTTGTGTCGCCGCCGCCGTCTGGTGGCCTGTCGTGTCGTCGCCATCGCTGTCGTTGTTGTCACTGCCGCCGCCATTGTCGCCATGTCGCGCTGTTGTCGTCGTCGAGTCGCTCGGCTCGGGGCTGGCAATTGTTGTTGGTTGTTGTTGGTTGTGGCATAGGCAGGGTTTGCCGTGATGCTTGGTCCCTGGGCAGAGGCGTTCAGAGACTAACACGTGCGTTCCTGATTCATTCCCAGGCCGGGTGATGCCGGTTTTGTTCGCCTATCGCTTACGCTTATCACTGCACTTCCCTTCCCTGACGCAGCCCCGAGCTGCACGCTACCAACCGCTGCCGCCGCCACCAGGGCTCTTCCATCAAGCAAGAGATGTCGACGACGACGACGACGATATCGACAACAAGAGCAATGTCAAGGCGGTGTCGACAATGGCTGAGTCACACGGCCACCAACCACCACCACCGCCGCTAGCAAGACGACTTCAACGGCAACCACTGGCACGACAACGATAGCGATACCGACAACGACGATAGCGACACCGACAACGACGCTAGCGACACCAATAACGACGACAAGACAACGTCGACAACATCGACAACAACAAGACAATGTTGGTGACGACAACGCGACACAACTCGGTCGACTCGGAGTTTCATGAGGACTGGTAGTAATAGCTAGTTTATAATAGTTCATGTACTAGTTATGTCTATGTTTAGGTTGTAGTATACTCGAAAAAACCCACTGAACCCATCATATGGGTGCGGGTTCACGCCAGTTGCGACCGGTCTTGACCGACTGCAACCAACTGCAACCAGGTCGGGTCACAACTGGTTGACACAAGCTATGGAAAGGTAGTGCAACTGATGACAACCGGTTGGACCAGGTTGGGTCGCAGTTGGGCTGATCGGGCCGGATGACCAACCGGTTGCAGTTGCAGTTGCAGCCAAATTCGGAAAAAAACCGGACTCAACCGGACTTTCAAACTCTAGGGGCCTGGCACTACATCGGTGTCATGAGGCCGCGTTGGTGTCGTGATGTTGTGGCGCCCAACAAGAAAGAGTTACCTATAAAGGAAAGAAAAACAAAACAGTTTAGTTAGTTACAATAATGGCTAAAAGAATAAGTAAGAAGAACTTAGCTTCTTGAGCCAAAACAACGATGCAGCTGACGATGCTGCGTTGGCGGTTGTTGGTCATTGACATGCAACACCCAAGTCCGGTCCGAGTCCGGCGACCTGCCAAACCTGTGGCATGGGTAAATCCATACCCGTACCCAACCCTTGGGTTCGGAAATAAGATGCACGAGATTCTGGGGGTGTGAAGCGTTGTGAACAGTCACGCAGGCCTCCGCAGGGTGCGAGATGTTGGATGTCGGTCTGTGGCGGTCATGGAAAGGTCCTTGTCGAAAGACTAAGGCCGCACAAAAACGCAGCGAGGTCGGGAACGGAAACGGTGGGCTACACAGAACCCTGCTGGGTTGGGTGGTCGCAGGTTGTCGGAAACGGTCGTGCACGCTTCCGCGCTCCGCGAAACTTTGCACAGGTGGCCGCCTTGTTCACTAATGTGTCACACCTGAGTTGCTAAGGCCGCGCGCAAATGCGGCGCGCTGGGGAATGCGAGGGATAAACTAGCTCTGCAATCTCTGAGTGAGGGAAGTCTGTATTCTGAGGTGTAAACATTGTAAACTTGAATACATGGACTACTATATAATAGGGAAAGTGACCTAAGTAAGGAATGTTAGCTGAGGCTACTACAAGTAATCAGCGTACAGAATCCTCAAACTCTCACTCAACCCGTACCCATATCATGGGTTCACAGGTTTCGCCGGGCCAAGGCCGCACTGCTGACTGGTGTTGCAACGTGTCAACATAACCCCCATCGTCAACTGCGTTGCTTTGGCTCAGGTAACCCCTCAAGCTAAGTACTCCTTTAGCTAGCTGGTATTAATAACTAACCACTTTTTTCCTTATAGGTTTCAAACTCGCTGGGTGCCACGACTCTATGACACCAACACGGTGCGGCGCCCCACGACACCGATGTAGTGCTGCGCCCCACATCCCCAACATGGTGCCTGGCCCTCACGACACCGACACCGACGGGGCCCCACTACTCTATGATACCAACACAGCGCGGTGCCCCCACGACACGGACACAGCGCTGCACCCCCACGTCACCAACGTTGTGCCAGGCCCCCACGACATGGACACAGCGCCGCGCCTCCACGACACGGACGCGGCGCCGCGCCCCCACATCACGGATGTAACGCCGCGCCTCCACGACACAGACGCAGCGCAGCGCCCCCACGTCACTGACGTGGTGCCAGGCCCCCACAACACAGACACGGTGCCACGCCTCCACGACACGGATGCAGCGCAGCGCCTCCACGATACGGATGTGGCACCGCGCCTCCATGATACGGATGCAGCGCCGCGCCTCCACAACACCGACACAGCACCACGCCTCCACGACACTGACACAGCACAGCGCCTCCACGACACCGACGCAGCACGGTGCCTCCATGACACGGACGCAGCGCCGCGCTTCCATGACACCGACACAGCGCCATGCCTCCACGACACCGACGCAGCGCAGCGCAGCGCCTCCACAACATGGACGCAGTGCCACGCTTCCACAACACCGACGCATCCCCATGCCTCCACGACACGGACGCAGCCCCGCAACTCCACGACACCGACACAGCGCGGCGCCCCCACGACACGACACCGACGTGGTGCCACAACGCCACAACGCTACTGACTTAGGATACATGTAGTACATTACTGTAACTATATCAAAACTTGCTATAAAACAACCTTTGAATTTTGAGTGCACGGATTGGCTTGCAGATTGGGTCTGGTTGCTGTGAGGACCGGTTGAAACCGGTCTTTGGTCGGTTGCAAGGCATTGGTTGAAACGGGGCAACTGCAACTGGGCTGGGTCCAGGACAGGTGCAACCGCAACCGATGGTCCGGTCCAGTCCCCGGTCTTTTTTTGGTCCTGTGGACTGAACTTTAAAACACTACTAGTAGTGCATAGTAATAACCCACAGTAGGGCAATGGTGGTGCATTGTCCCTATACCGTGGTGTTGAGGCATACACCGCAGATCTGACCCACCCGCAGTATGACCTGCGTCATTGCCCGCGTCGTTCCCTACCAGCGGCGGGGCCACGCCGGTTGGAACCGGTTCCAACCGCCCACAACCGGTCGCACAACTGACGACCATCGGTTGGTCGCGGTCCGGTTGTCAGTTGTGCTGTGGTGGTAAAAAGACCAACCAGTCGGGGTTTCAGTTGTGGCCAAAAGGGGTAAAAAACCGGACCCAACCGGACCTGACATCACTAGCACCAACCACCATGGCCACACAGCCATGATGGCTACGACAACAACAATGGCAACTAAGGCAACTACTAAGGCGACTATGATGACGACTTGGGCAATTTGGGCAATGTAGGGCAACAACTACAGCAATGACTATGGCAATGACTTCAGCAACTACGGCAACATGGCGGCTCACCAACCAACTGCTATGGCCACCACAGCCATCATGACGGCTACAACAGCTATGATGACAACTATGGCGACAACTAGGGCAACGATGAAGGCAACGACTAGGGTAGTGTTGCGGCAGCTCCAGCCCACTTGTGGCTAAAGCCGTAGCCACAGCCGGTGGCAATCCCCGCTGGGCCGGACTGCATGTGACCAAAGCTGGAGTGTTTGCCAACTCTGATTGGGCCGGCTAAGTCCAGCTGACCTTGCTGAGCTGGCTACAGTCGCATCTGTAGTGCCATTTTTGTTGTCGTCTCCTCTTGTCTGAGTCTGCATCTCCACCTTGTTATCTCTCGGTACTTCTCAACCTCAAGCTCCCTTCCTACTCGGCCTCAAGCTCAGCCCCGTCATGTTTCTGCTTAGGTTTTTTCTCCCCTCGCAACACGCCACACGCTTGTCCCAACCCCAGGGGATAACTCACATACCACTAACATACAGGCGTACTTCTCAACCTCGAGCTCCCTTCCCACCTGGCCTCAAGCTCAGCCCCATCCTCAATGGGCTGTATCGTCTTAAACACCACTACAAACTTCCGCTTACAGGTATTTTTGTCTCCCCTCACAACATGCTGCGCCCTTATCTCAACCCAGGGGGTAACTCACATACCGCTAACATACAGGTGTACAAACTCCTACGTGTGTTGTCCTTCGCGGCCTCGATACCATTGAAGACCATCATGGACGACATCATGTTCTGCTTGTCGGCCACCACCACATCCCCGAGGATGGACATCCTACACTTCAATCCCACGTATGTTCACCTTACTATCTCGGATTTAAGCTGTGGACCCATATGACTACCAGGACACGATTGTTGGATGGAACATAAATTCTGCAAAGTTATGTTTTTTTTTTCACTGCCTCCTTAGCTTCCTCCTCTTCTTTGAGCTTGTGTAATCGCTCCTGCTCTGCCAGTTCCTTTGTGCTTTCTCTTCTGCTTCATGCTGAGCGCGCACCTCCTCCAGATGTAAAAGCTCCTTCTTGTGCAGCAAGTTGTGCTCCTTGGCTTCACGTGCCTCTCTTGCCGCACGCTCTTTGGCTTCTTTGCACTCCTCTTCTTCCCGAGCAGCACGTTCCTCAGCCTCCTTACGCTCTCTTTCCTCCTGGGCAGCCCGCTCTTCGGCCTCCTTCCGCTCTTTCTCAGCGCGCTCTGCCTCTTCCTTCAACTTACGTTCCTCCGCCTTGTGAAGCTCCCGCTCCAAATGGACTGCTTCCTCGCTGACCTTGGCAAAAGTTTCACTTGTCTTGTTTTTCTCCTCACTTTCGCCCTCTCTTGCCCTCTCTTCGGCATCACCCACTAACTTACACCAGAGTCATGCTTGTTTTCAGTGAACACCAAGTGCTCCCTGCTGACCAACAACTGTCTTCTCGCCTCCGTATGATTGGGCATTGAATATTAGCATGCTCGACCCGATCAACGCGAACCAGTGCAGCGGGACTCAAGGGCAAACCCAGTTCACGCCTGGACACCTCATTCACTCTCGATACCACTTTTCATGTCCTCTGCCTCCTATATTAATAGCTTTACCATTCTACCACTTGTAGTATAACCTGTATAAATAATGTATCGAACCAATGCACCCAGTTCTCTCTCTTCAATCCTTTTGTGTGTGTGCACCCTTCAAAAACTTCCCTCTCCAAAGTAAGCCTTCTCATTACCCTCTTCCGACTTCAAGCTCTCATTTGCGACTGATAGATGCAAAAATGCTCATGTGGAGTTCAAAGTTTACAAAGCTCCCACGTAATTTATCAGCACGGCGCCCATCTCAGTGCGCTACGACGATTCACAGCTAGCACGCCATGGCCAGCGCATTACGAAGCTCCAAGGCCAGCAAGGCCAGGGACGTAATTTATCAGTACGGTGACAGCGCCCCATCTCAGTGCTCTACGAAATTCCAACGCCAGCGCGCTACAAAGTTCCATGGCCAGCATGGCCAGCACGCTACAAAGCTTCAAGGCCAGCAAGGCGGGACGTAATTTATCAGCATGGTGACAGCGCCCCATCTTGGTCGGTGTGCTGGCCATAATTTCCTGTCGAGGATTGATAATGTTCCTCCCATTTAAAGCCCAAGTCTTCCCCTTTCCTTCGCCATCTCATCTCTGCTCATGGTTTGACGCTCTACCAACAACCCCCCCCTGTCGCGTATTGACCCGCGATGTCCCCTGCGCCTTGCATCAAAGACATGGTGTTCATCCATGAGGACGACATCCACATGTTTGGTGCGATGACTCAGGAGCAGTGGGAGGAGTGGCTAGATAATGGAGACAGCCGCGGAGGGCGCATCGAAGTAAGTCCCTCACCAGCTAGGATTAGTGGAGAGAGCTCGCCGTCACATGACCTGCCTGGAGTGGAACCAGAAGAGTCCAGATGAGCTTGGGCCCAGACTGGTCTAGATTGGTGACCCTCAGTAAAAAGGGAAGTCGCAAGAAAGTCGCTAAAATAGGACGTCGGTCAGTCAAAGTCGAACCACTAGTCAAGATTTTTGCACAAGTCAGGAAAAGTCAACCAAAGTCATTTGAAATTTGGAGAAAAAAACCAAGATATTATTTTTGAGGACATGAGATGGTCAGTCAAAGTCAATACCAGTCAGGTAAAGTCTATTGAACTTAGGGAATAAATTAAGGAAAAAACGCGAACACCAGGGTGGGTGTAAGTGGGATGGGGATGGGGAATATGAGGGTGGGTGTGGGTGGGATGGGGATGGGGAGCATGGGGGTGGGTGTGGGTGGGATGGGGATGGGGAACATGGGGGGTGGGTGTGGGTGGGATGGGGATGGGGAACATGGGGGTGGGTGCGGGTGGGATGGGGATGGGGAGCATTGGGGGGTGGGTGTGGGTGGGATGGGGATGGGGAACATGGGGGGGTGTGGGTGGGATGGGATGGGGAACATGGGGTGGGTGTGGTGGGATGGGGATGGGGAACATGGGGGTGGGTGGGTGGAGATGGGGATGGGGAACATGGGGGGGGTGGGATGGGATGTGGATGGGATGGGGAACATGGGGGTGGGTGTGGGTGGGATGGAGATGGGTGCGGAACAGGGGGGGGTGTGGGTGGGATGGAGATGGGAACATGGGGGTGGGTGTGGGTGGGATGGGGATGGGGAACATGGGGGTGGGTGGGATGGATGATGGGGATGGGAACATGGGGGTGGGTGGGATGGAGATGGGGATGGGGAACATGGGGGGGGGTGGGATGGAGATGTGGATGTGGATGGGGAACATGGGGGGGGTGTGGGTGGGATGGAGATGCGGATGGAACATGGGGAGGGTGTGGGTGGGATGGAGATGGGGAACATGGGGGTGGGTGTGGGTGGGAGGGGATGTGGAGCATGGGGGTGGGTGCGGGTGGGATGGGGATGGGGAACATGGGGGTGGGTGTGGGTGGGATGGGGATGGGGAGCATGGGGATGGGGAGCATGGGGGTGGGTGGGGGTGGGATGGGGATGGGGAATATGGGGGTGGGTGGGATGGGGATGGGAAACATGGGGATGGGGAACATGGGGGTTGGGTGGGGGTGGGGGGGTGGGGGTGGGGGGGGTGGTGGGGTGTGGGGGTGGGCCGGTGTGGAATGTGGGTGCTTGGTGTTGGTGTGGGATGATGATAGGGAAGCATTGCCTCTGCTAGCTATACCCTGCATTGGCTGCTTCTGGTGCTCCACATTCATTGCCATTTGAAGGAGGGTGTTTTACACCATGTGCCACAGAGCCCCTAGCTCTGTCTTCTTTCCTGATGATGTTTCAGAACAACAAGAATGGCCATGCTATTATTGCTCACATAGGTGCACATTTGCCATATAAGACAAGTGGAGAACATGAGAAGCCCTAAGCACCTTGACTTGTTTCTCCCTGTAGATTGTCATCCCACCAGATCTGTTAACAGGGCCAGCATCGCCTCTGCTAGTTATACTCTACATTGGCTGCTTCTGGTGCTCCACCTTCATTGCCATTTGAAGGAGGGTGTTCTACACCATGTGCCAGAGAGCCCCCAACTCTGTCTTCTTTTCCTGATGATGTTTCTGAAACAACAAGAATGGCCATGCTATTGCTCACATAGGTGCACATTGCCATATGAGACAAGTTGAGAACATGAGAAGACCTAAGCACTATGACTTGTTTCTCCCTGTAGATTGTCATCCCACCAGATCTGTTAACAAGGCCAGCATCGCCTCTGCTAGTTATACTCTGAACTGGCTGCTTCTGGTGCTCTACATTCATTGCTATTTGAAGGAGGGAGTTTCACACCATGTTCCAGAGAGCCCCCAACTCTGTCTTCTTTTCCTGACAATCTCTCAGAACAATATAAGAGTCAACCTGGTGTTCTCTTATGCAGCACAATACCATTGTCATTTAATTTCTTGCCTCTCCTATGCTTCAAATATTCATGGAAAGAAGCCTATCATTGTAGACATTTTTCAATCTCTTTATACATCAATCACAAGTACAAGCCATCTATCTTACTACTTTATTACTCATCTTGCTCTTCAATACCATCCTCACTAGAGCTAAGCATATCTAATCCTGGGTGCTTTCTCAGGATATGAACCTTTGACCCCCATGCCCAAATACCAACCAGTGTAATAAGGCTAGATGTTTTTAACACCATGCAGTCTTTTGACCACTCTCCACACCATCTCCCTAGTACATTCCTCATCCCTTCTAGCTCATGATAGACCACCAGACTATAGCGATAGTCTTGCAAAAGATAAAATGCCAATGCCTCTCCAAAGATAGGCCCATCCTCTCCTTGAGCCTCAAAATGTCTAGATGACCTTGAGGCTTCACCTCCCTTCTCAGAGATTCTGCTCCTCAAAGTGACATCTCCTGGAATTTTGCACTTTCCCCATCTTTGAATTATGAGGTCCATATCCAGAGTGACTTCAAGAAAATCACAAATGGCAGCAAGGTGATCATAATGTTCTGAGGGCTCTTCTATCTCAGTCTTTTTGATTGGCAGTGACTGAAACAGGTGTTCTGTTTTCCTCCCTTCTTTAGGGGGGAACAGCCAGGAATGGATACTGCAAGGTCAACACCTTGGTGCTTGCCCTTTCATATAGAATTGTGGCTATATTGGCAAAGGGTGCCTTCTTGGATCTGACTTTGTGACCAATCTCTCCAATTGCCCTCTCAACTGTAGCTTGAGAACCAAATCTGATTGAGCCATTCCAGAAAATATGGTGTGGGACATGGATTAATTGCCAGATGCACAGTCTGCATCTTGAGACCTTGACTGGGTCATCCCCAACATAAAGCCTCTCAAATCCTTGGAGGAAGGACTTGATTAGATTGTGTAAGGATGCTAGGTCTTCATCAGACTTTGGTGAATGAGACATTGCAGCTTCAACAATGTCCACAAATTGTGCAAAGTTCCTCAACACATCTCTATCAAATCCCAGCTCCCATGCCATTGGAATGATATACCAATGAAGGAGGGCCATCCATTCATAGACTTTGTACTGGCTTTGGCGCTTTTTATATGGGTTCCTAATTGGCCCACAGAGAGATGAAGGAAGGGTCTGTACTGCCTTTTCAACCTGTGCACCAAGTTCTGAAGCTATGTCTTTATCCATGTGTATCTTCTCATCAATGGAACTGTGTGTCACCCACAAATCCCAGATGTGCACCATGCAGTTTTCATAGAATAAATGGAAGGGGTCCAGTGGGAAGAATGATGGATGTGAAAATGTAGGACTGGCTGCACATATTGTCAGGCGAGAAAATTCCTGTCTCCTTTACAATCCTCTGGTGCTCTGCTTGGGTTCTTGCAGACTCAAGCCTTTCAATAGTCTGCCAATAATGCCTTTGGCCTCGCATGGGTAAGTTGTCCAGGTCAATAATATGGCGATCTGGATTATGTCTCTCCTTTTGAGGTGGAGAGACTGGATAGTACTGGGCCCTAGCACCTCTGTCCTTGGCAGGGCGGGCACCTTGTACCAAACTAAAGCGATCTCCATAAAGGGCTGAATGTCCTGCCATCCCACTCAACTTGGCAGATCCAAGCATGTCTCCTTTTACACCACAGAGATATGCTCTCAGAACAAAGTAGGATGAATCAACAGCATCCCATGTCCACATCCCCACACTTGCCATTGCCATCTCTTCAAAAAGGGGATATATGAAGGACTCTATGTTCCCAGGTGCTGTTGGGCCTGGGATTGCAAGTGGAATGATGACATTGTTTGCTCTGTAGCACATCTCTGGTGGGAGATTGAGCAGCACAACAATTAAGAGCCACATATTGGACTGCTTTTTCATGGTGAGCTGAGCACCATCTGTAGAGATTGACAAAGCAGTGTCCCTTCCATCATCAAACAGCCCCAATTTTGTGTGGTGGGAAATATGATTGTCAGAGTTGGCAAACTCTGACCCTCTTTACACCAGCACCCCTTGCAAGCAAATCTAGTGTCCTCTTTAAGCATTCATCCCTATGGCGCATCTCATGGGATGTCTCTGCATTGGCATAGTATGCCTGAATGATGGGAGTGATGGGCATGTAGAGCATGGTTGCCCTTGGCTTTGGTTTGGCTGTAGAGCTCTGTTGTGGTTTGTAGCGCAGTTCATTACAGTCTTGTATGAGCAAGTGGACTGAGAATGGGAGTCTCCAGTGTATGCCATGCAACTTTTAGGGCACATATCAATGAATGAGGGGTGTAGCCCAGTGAGGTCTTCAGCTAGCTTTCTGACCCTATAAAGGCTGAGGATTTCCTCCTCTGTGGCCCCTCCAAGTACTTGTGCATGGGCATCAGATGGGCATTGTATGCTTTGACAGTGCCATTGGACCCTATCCATGCAAGGTAGTGCTGGAGGGATAATGTCTCTGCCCTGGATAGTGTGTGTTGCCATGGGGGATGAGGAGGACAAGGAGGGAGTGTATAATCCTTCAACAGCTGTTTCTGAAGCTGGATGATAATTTCTGGCAAATCACCACCACCACTACCACCAGAGGGTCTATATGAAGACTCATAAGAGGGAAAGTCCTCATCAGATCCTAAAAGCCATCATTATCCCCCAGTTGGCTGGAACCAGAGCCAGAATTCAGAGGCCAGGGTCTGGAGTAGCATTTAAGGTCTCTTCTGGAATCCTAAAGATGACAGAGCTATCAACATCATAGTTTGATGTATTGTCTGGCTCTGTGCCCATAGGGGCCTCCCTCCTGTGGGTGTCTATGGTGGGCATTAGAATAAAAACATAATAGGTTCACAATATATTACTCACAATTATCATCAACAATCATAGCATCATCATTGACCATCCCCCTCTCGGGATAAGGAGATCCAGGTTGCTTAGATGACTGGGACTCCTCAGCTAGGCTGGTAAGGCAGGTCTGAGAGCTGCTGATGACAGCTCTGGACAAAGTCCACAGTGTTCTGAGGTGCATCAGAAGCTATCAGATTGTTTAGGTGCTTCAGGTTGTCCCTGAAGTGGAACCTAATAGTCCTCTTAGAAAGCTCCTTATTTGAGGTGCACTTATAGCACTGGACAAATATATTTTAATATTGGGGCCATGGTTGTTGTAAGAAGATGTATATGTACTAGGTAGCACAGATGCTGATGGCCTGCAGATAACAAGTTGCGAGGACGAGCATCGGTAACCCGCGGGCCGGCGCTGCCATTTTTTGTCAGCGCAGAGTGAATGTTGACTCGTGTTTTTTTTCGTTCTCTCTACCTCACTCTCCTGTCACCCATCCTCCACCCATCCTCCGTCTTCCATTACTTCCATCTTCCATCTCCCTTTTTCTCAATCATGTCGAATTCTCTTTGATGACCAGGACGAGCCGTTGTTAAACCTCGATGACATGGACGACGAGGACGACGAACCGTTTCGGTCTTGCGCCCCGAGCGCAGCTTTCTCTGCAACCGCAAGTACGCGGTCTCTTGGAACGCCTTCTTCTCTGCTCTCTCAACCTTCGGGCCTCCCCATCCAATCCATCGCCTGGCTGACTCACGACGAGCTCACACACAACCCCGAGTTCGTCAAGTATGTCGACATGGTCAGCCACCTTCAAGAGCTCCTCAACTTGCACGAAATCCCTCGACGACGACGAACTGTGAGTACCAGCCTTTTTCTTATTTTCTTTTTTCCTGACCGTTTCCCTTTTTTTTAAATATATATATTAGCTAACAACCGTTAGCTCGGCGACTACCTCGTCCCTGGCCCAAGCGAGTCTGCTTCGCAGATTTCCTCTGGCGCTGCCAGCTTGCGACTCCCACTCCTTCCTCATCGACCGCTCGCCCGCCCAGATTGCTACCCGGAGTCTGTCGTCTGGACCACCAAGGATTGCAAGACCGATCCCGATGTCGGCGGCTCTGCCAGCAACTCGTCCCGACCCCCTATGCACCACGTGGTCCGACATGAAAATGGGAAGATGATCTCAGATCCGGAGTGGCAGTCGATCCGCCAAGCTGCGTTCACTGTCGCCCGCTCCCACTTGGACCCACTTCGGCGTGATCCCCCGCGCCATTCCCGAGAAGATGCACAAGAAGACCTTCATGAAGGGCGCCTTCTGAACGAGTGGCTTGACGCTGTCACAGCGCTCGAACGTTTGTGTCCTCTCCTCTCACTGTGCGCCGGGAATTGGAAGGGCGATATGGTCCTCGGTTCGGTGCTGAAATCCTGCCTCTGGGTCTCCCCTACTTCTCGACCCTCGACTCCTAGTCTCGTCTCATCATCCCGTCCCCCTCCGTCCAGCCAAGTCACCTCTTCTTCCCGCGCCGCGGCTTCTCGCCCCTCCACTCCCTCCAGTGTCGCCCCTCGCCGCCCCTCAGAGCTGTCCCCTCGTCGCGCCTCGTTCAAGTCCCCCCATCCTCGACCGCATGCACCGGCACAGTCACCCCGGGAGCCAGAGTCGGCGAGCAAGGCCGGCTCCAAGGCCAAGTGTAGGCGCGATCCAAGCCCGCCACGGCGAAAACGGAAAGCGTTCCAAAGCCAACGAGGGTGCCAGTGGGACATCCGTGGCTTCCGATCCAGGTAAGTATCAGATATATTCGACGCGCCGTTGGCTAATGAATTCATAGTTCAACGGTCCTCCTTCCCCCCGCCCCGCCTTCATGTCATTACTCCAACCTGACCCGGCCTCTCAGTCGGTAAGTTTCGACTTTAACCCTTACCACCTGAACCACTGACATCCCATATTGCCGTTCACAGACCCCGAGTGCCAAGCTGCCCCCTCCAAGACGCCGCGATCCAAGCAGGACCATGCCACGTCACGCGCCAAGGTTCCGTCGACACGGGCAGCCAAGGCCAGGGGCAATCGTGCCGCGGTGACCGACGACGACGACGACGACATGGCTACCAAGCCAGTGTCTGGGTCTCGTCCGGTGACCCCCGTCGAGGACCCCGGGTGCCAGAAGCCCGTCATCTAAGGTAATGTACATTTTCATCGCTACTTTCTACAGTACTAATGTTTGTAGAACTCGAGCGAACCTGCCCCTTCGAAGACGACGCGCTCCAAGCAAGACCACGCTTCGTCATCTGTCAAGGCTCCATCGACACGGGCAGCCAAGGCCAAGAGCAATCGTTCCGCGGTGACCGACGGCGACGACGACTGTGGCTGCCCAGCCAGTGTCTGGGTCTCGTCCGGTGACCCCCGTTGAGGACCCCGGGTGCCAGAGCCCAAGATGGGGTGCCCAAATCCAGGTCAGAATGGCGACTTCGTCATTCGAGGTAACGTACCATTTCGTCGCTACTCTTCTTCACTTCTAATGGTTCATTTTTTTGTAGAATTCGAGCGAACCTGCCCCCCTCTCAAGACGACGCGTTCCAAGTCAGACCACGCTTCGTCATCTGTCAAGGCTCCATCGACACGGCAGCCAAGGCCAAGGACAGCCGTTCCGCGACGGACGACGACTGCGGCTGCCCAGTCGCAGCCCAAGTCAGCGTTTGGTGACCCCCGCTGAGGACCCCCGGGCACGAGAGCCCTGATCAGGCCGGAATGGCGCCTTCATCGTCTGAGGTATGGTTTTGTCTCATCGCTATGCTGTCTGGATCTTCTAATGGTTCATTATTTGTAGCATTCGGATGACGACGACGAGTCGCACTCGCACCTCCAGGTTCTCTTGCGTGACGAGCTTAGACAGTGGGTCTATGAACACAGATCGAGTCGCAGGGCAAGCGGCCGACAAGAATTGGTATGTCACGCCCCCCTCTCCCCCTTTCCTCTTCGGCCTGTTACTCACTCTGTTTTACAGACCTCATCAAGGCGATCGCAGGAGCGGCAAAGTCGGAACAGCCCTCCAAGGAGGACATCGAGAGCATCGTTACTGAGGTAAGTCCCCGCTTCTTAAACTATTCGATTATACTAACTCTGCTCCAGCGCAAATCAAAGCGCAACACGAAGGCTGCATAGCAGCCACCTTTATATCTTTCACTCGCGCTCTAGGTACTGTCGGCGGTGGTGGTGGCGTGTTTCGATTTTGAAAAAAATATATACATTTTTGCTGTCGGAGAAACCTGGTCATATTGTGTGACTTTCCTTGACTTTGACTTTCAAAGTCAGTCTGCAGTCAAACAAAGTCGGTTTGTAGTCAATTGAATTAGCTGACTTTGATTGACTCTTGTTTGACTAATAATTGACTTTCGAAGTCAATTATTAGTCGAACAAGGTCAGTTCATAGTCAATGCATTCTTTGCTTGATTTTTTGTGACTTTGGTTGACTTTGAATGACTATGACTGGTACTTGACTTCAATAGTCAGTCAAAAGTCGGACCTCAGTCAATAAAAAGTTGTTGACTTTTGTTGACCTCTTGTCGACTTTTTAATGACTGGAACTTGACTTCTGTAGTCAATTCAAAGTCAAAAGAAAAAGTCAATGAAAAGTCAATGACTTACATTGACTTTTCATTGACTTTTCATTGACTTTTTGTTGACTGGAGCTTGACTTCAGTAGTCGATTCAAAGTCGAACAAAAGTCATTGAAAAAGTCAATGACTTACATTGACTTTCATTGACTTTTTGTTGACTGGAGCTTGACTTTGGTAGTCGATTCAAAGTCGAACAAAAAGTCATTGACAAGTCAATGACTTACATTGACTTTTCATTGACTTTTGTGTTGACTGGAGCTTGACTTCTGTAGTCGATTCAAAGTCGAACAAAAAGTCATTGAAAGTCCATGTAAGTCATGGAAAGTCCATTGACTTTAGAGTGACTATACATTGACCTTAGCTTGACTTTTTGACTAAAGCCTGACTTTCAAAGTCAAAAAGAATAGGATGTCAGTCAAATAAAAAGTCAATGACTTTTAGCCGACTTTTGAGTGACTTCTATCTGACTTTGAGTGACTTTTGAGTGACTTTCAAAGTCGAAAAATAGGATGTCAGTCAAGTAAAAAGTCAATGACTTTTAGCTAACCTTTTGGGTGAGTTCCCTTTTTACTGAACTAGGCCATCCCATCCCACCACACCCCACCACACCCTGTCCCCATCCCCATCCCCCCCACCCACCCCATGTTCCCCATCCCCATCCCACCCACACCACACCCCATGTTCCCCATCCCCATCCCACCCACACCCACCCCCATGTTCCCCATCCTCATCCACCCACACCCACCCCATGTTCCCCATCCCCATCCCACCCACACCCACCCCCATGTTCCCCATCCCCCATCCCACCCACACCACCCCCCATGCTCCCCATCCCCATCCCACCCACACCCACCCTGGTGTTCGCGTTTTTTCCTAATTTATTCCCTAAGTTCAATAGACTTTACCTGACTGGGTATTGACTTTGACTGACCATCTCATGTCCTCAAAAATAATATCTTGGTTTTTTTTCTCCAAATTTCAAATGACTTTGGTGACTTTTCCTGACTTGTGCAAAAATCTTGACTAGTGGTTCGACTTTTGACTGACCAACGTCCTATTTTAGCGACTTTCTTGCGACTTCCCTTTTTACCGAGCTGTGACTGGTGCCGTGGAAAATGATGCTGAAGACCCTGGCAAAGGCAGAACTTCATCTAAGGGAGGGCCAGCTTAATGACACTCTGCATCACATTCGCATTTCCCTGGGACACAAATCCTATCTGTACAGACACGACGTTCGTCCGGCACGTACGCAGAGACTCAAAACACATGCTTGGGCAGAGGTGCACACTGCCGAGTCCACTGTTCAACATCATGCTCGGGTGGTATACTCGCGCGCAGCAGGCAATGGTAGACCTTGGCGTCGGCAGCACTCTCCCTTGACAGGTACAAGTCTTGAGGCGCCAGGACTTGAGTGTCAAGACGAGCGTAATTGCGCCCCATGTGCGTGGACAACGGAACAAGTTGCTGCCTTGGTTTTGGACAATGGATGTTCGGAGAGATGCCGACGTTGGAGAGTGATGGAGAGACTGTACGTGGTTCTCTGCTTATATACACTTAATAAGTGTAACACTCCACGCAGTCCTACCGAGTGCATTGGCTTCGGGCAAAAGCTCAAAAGATGTGGTGGATTGAAGAACTTCAGTGTCTCCAAGTCAAGATGGAGTCTGCTGTTAGGTTTCTTCAGACATCAAGAACAATTTTGGCAAGAAAAGCAGGAGCTCATTGACCCCCAGTCACAGCCAGGGCATGCTGTGTGGGCAGCCAGACAAAGCACGATGTGGGGTTCAATGGCCATCCAGGCAGGGTCCAAGTTTTCTGCTTTGCTTAAGGTGACCCGCCTCCTGAGTTTGCCAAGGTCCTACTACGTCCACAAACAAGTAGATAGAATTATTTGAATGTACATAGGCACTGCCAACTAGCTACCGGTAGTCAGTAGGGGCTTAAAACAACCACATCTGCTCAATCCCCATGTTCACGATGCAGGCCTAGTGATAATTATATATCAGCAGCCCCCAATGGTAAGTTGGGGTTGTTTCTATCAAGGGAAGCCATGTAGTCCATTTATTTTTCGATAATGCGGCTCCCAGCTGTAATCATTTATCAGCGGGTTTCTGAAGCTTCCAATGGAATCCCTGCCAATGACCTTGTATGGGCCTATAGTCCCTGCCTATGGGTATGCATGGGCCCATCGCTGAATGTCTTTGATGGCGCACTCATGTTGGCCATAAAACCCATTGCATTGGCACAAAGTTGTTGGGGGAGCTGCCGAGCGAAACATTCATGTGGGTCTATGTGCGAAATCTGCCGACAAGCTTGTATTGGCCTATTGCACCAACACGAGCATCCTTCTGAAAAGCTTCTATCAGCCCACAGCACCCATGCAAGTATCCTGCCGAAAAACTGTATTGGCCCACTTTTCCCATGTGTGAAATCTGCCAACGAGCTCGTATTGGCCCATCGCACTCATGTCTGTATTCTGCCAACAAGCTTGCATTGGCCCATGGTGCCGATGCATATTCTCCAAAAGCTTGTATTATCCCATTGTGCCCATGTGCGAAATCTTCCGATGAGCTTGGATTGGCCCATTGTCCAAATGCATATATTCCACTGATGAGCTCACATTGGCCCGTAGCTCATGTGTGCATATTCTGCTGATGAACTTGCATTGGCCTATGCGCATTCTACAGACAAGCTTGTATCGGCCCACAGCACCCATGCACATAATCTGCCGACAAGTTCGCATTGGCCCATTTTGCTCACGGTTGTATGCTGCCGACAGGCTTGTATTAGCCTATGGAGCGTAGCTATGGCATAAGATCATAGTTCTCCCCGCCCAATACATGGTATTTAGCGTCTTCCCTCTGTCATGAAGACCCACAATTTCCTGCCGAAGTGTCTCAAGGACCTTCTCATGGCTATCGCATCTGGATTTCAGATCCTCAATTGTCTTCTCTTGCCAGTCGCATCTGCTTTTCAGACTCTGGATCTCCCATTTCAGCTGTTCAACTATGTTATTGTTATCTTTGCCTTCAGCTGTCAGCGCTTGTGGTGGGCATAGAACTGATGCAAACTAGAGTGAGCGTACATGGTAATGTCTCTTCATTGGTTTCCTCCCTGGTTTCATTGAGAGGTCGAGCTTCATCCTCCCAGTCGTTGTCGAGGTTCTCTTCTGGACGTGGATGCATCATATCCCGTTTCCCCTTGCCTTTGACTTTTGGCCTAGCTCCCTTTGGGGAACCTGCCTTCACCAATTTACGCTTGTCTTTATCTTTTATCATAGCTGCCTGTGGGCTGTGAGCATTTGGGCGACTATCTCCTTCATGCGTCTGGGTCTTGGATGTAGCGCTGGTAGCCGCTTCACCAAAGTCTTCGGCAGCACTCCTTTTTGCTGCCGATCTCATTATAATTTCTTGGAAATTATATTGCTCAATGCATCTGCATAATAAAAACGAGGGACTCACTGCGAACACCGCTTCCAGAAGCGCATCGATCCTTCTTCCTCTTCATGGGAACGGAGATTGTTGAACTGCCTTTCTCTTCTGAAGTGTCTTGAGGTTCCGATGCCATAGGTTCTAGACTGAAAGCTGCCGGTGGGATCGTCATCACGATGTCACCTGCCGAATCGCCTTTCTTCATGGGAATGGAGATTGTTGAACTGCCTATCTCTTCTGAAGTGTCTTGAGGTTCTGATGCCATAGGTTCTAGACTGAAAGCTGCCGGTGGGATCGTCATCACGATGTCACCTGCCGAATCGCCTTTCTTCATGGAATGGAGATTGTTGAACTGTCTATCTCTTCTGAAGTGTCTTGCGGTTCCGATGCCATAGGTTCTAGACTGAAAGCTGCCAGTGGGATCGTCATCATGATGTCACCTGCCGAATCGCCTTTCTTCATGGGAATGGAGATTGTTGAACTGCCTATCTCTTCTGAAGTGTCTTGAGGTTCTGATGCCATAGGTTCTAGACTGAAAGCTGCCGGTGGGATCGTCATCACGATGTCACCCTGCCGAATCGCCTTGAGGTTCAGATGCCATAGGAGCTAGGCTGGGAGCTGCCGATGACATATTTATCATCACGTCGCCCACTGATGCCAAACTGTCCATGCATTCTCGACAGGAAGCTGCTAATGTAAGTGGAGAGACATGGGTGTCAGAGAGGGGATCCGCACCATTTTGCCCTGGAAAATGTATATCCAGCGGCGGGAGATTGCTTGGTGAAGTATAATAGTTGCTGCTCAAAACCTTTGGATCATTCTCAGAGACAGAACTTATGTTCGGAGAGTCTTCATGCTCTCTGAACGCTTCCATGAGGCTTAACAACAGCGGGTGAATGCGGAGGGGTGTAGGGCTACTTGTATTGGCACGAAAGTAATAGTCTGCTGAAGTTTTCTGCATAAACTTGGGCTTAGCTGATAAAAGTAGATTGCAAGAAGACCAGAATACCAAGCAGCGTCTGAATGTCCGCCTCCAAACCCCTTCGTCTCTCGGCGTACATGCATGATATGCTCCTAGTTCCTTCTTGAGCATGGCTGCGTGGTGGTGAAGAATTTGTTCGTCTTGGGTTAGACTGAGATCGGAGGTTGACATGGTCACAGAGGACAGAGGAGGGATAGTGTAAATGGGCCTTATGGATCGAAGGTGAAAGGGTTTGTCGGCAGTAGATATAGGCAGAAACAGTACAAAAGCATGGCCTGGGTAGGTCCATCCATAATCGCGACCTGCGCAGATATATTGTGAAACGTCCTATCAAAGGAATGTAGCTCTATCGGCAGCGTCCATGGTTGCGTTATACAGGCCAGGCAAGTGCTTCACTTGCCAGCGCCTTGTTGGGCTGCCGCAAGTATATCGGCAGCTCATCTTCATGGATTCCATTGACCCTCACAGGCACATTTCAGAAGATGTATTCACTGGCAGTTAAAACACCATATGCCAGTGTTTATTCCGGCAACTCTCTCACTTAGGCCTGATTAGAAGCAAACATAGATTATTGCCACAGGCCCATGCGACTTGTTCCAGACTCATTGATTGATATCATTCCATGCGTACATTCCATGCGTACATAAGCGCTTATGATGTCATACTTTGAGGGATATCTGCCGATATCTGATCGACAAACACGCATCTGTCCACCATGCAAGGGAAGTCCTCAGACATAAAACAATGTGTCTCTGAGTCAGAGGAGAACAGTTTCAAGGAGGCGGTGCGCGTATCAAGATTAATGCTTCAGTGGGTGCTCAACCAATGCCTATAGATGCGATCTGCATTCTGGAACGGGGGTCACACTCCTCAATGGATTGGAGTCTGATGTGGGTCAACACCGGCAGGGAATGGCGGGACCTTCCAGCACACCAGCAGATGCCGAATGTTTCAGCAAGGTCCCGAAAAGTGTGACACTCTTAAAGCCTGTGATCGGAAAGCTTATTGACAAGGTAGCTCAAGCGCGATATGATCTGCATCAGCTGACGCAATCCAGGATCTTCCAAAGGGTGTTTCACAAGAATGGCTATCAATGGCCAGAGATCAAGCTAACTTCCTGAAAGATAAGCAATCGAGGAGGGTTGAACTATTGGGAGAATGTTTGCGTGATTTGGAAAATGAGATAGCTAGGGCAGACACCTTAATTGGGGACGATGAGCAGCTAAAATGATATTCTCCAAACATGTAGAACTACAATTATCATCAAACAGAGTGTTCGTTCTCCAAATGGACAGCCGCTGCCTCATACCTACCATAATCAATATTGAACATCTCAAAACTGAGTTGCGGTAGCTCTCGATTCTGATGGACTGCTCCCGAGCTTGTTCGAGCCTCACTATTACCCTAGCACGAAGTCTTGAACCAGCTTCCTGCTGCGGCTCCGGTTACTTCAAGGATTTGAAAATGAAACAGGGTACATACCATCTTTAGAGCACGCAATAACCCCGCTATTAACTCATCGCGGACGTTGAATGGCTCTTTCATCACCATGCCTTCTCCTGCGTTCCACCACTCCGTAAGACTGAATGGTAGAGTGGGTGATGCCTGGACCTTGCCCTTGCCTTTCAGCTTCTGGTCCTGATTGGATGTTGCATAGGTGCCCGGGTTCCTAATGTCGGAGAAACTGTGAAAGGCGATCTTGACCGACTCTGGCACATAAGGGGAGCTGCCGCTAGATGATAAAGGCCGATGATCCATACAGCAGCAAGCTAGGTGTGAATTCTGATTAGAGGATGCTCTAGAATGTGAATTAATGCTTACCACTTCATTGTGTAAGCTGGCGATATACTTTTCGCCTTTATCGGCAGAATTGAGCAAGATGGCTGATATTCTCTCGCTGATGCAGGCAAGTGCAGCGTCTAATATGGAGGCACCTGTTGCAGCCGACATAGTATGTAGATAGTAGTGTGAATGGAATGTGATGTTGCCATTGGAAGCTGCCTATCCGGCATGCTGATAATAAATAGCACACGTGATCCTGAGACCCGTCATAGGCACAAAATGGGCCAATACAAGCTGGTCGGTAGGATGCGTGCATTGGCTCAGTGGGCCAATACAAGCTGGTTGGCAGGATGCTCGCGTTGGCGCAATGAGCCAATACAAGCGTGTCGGTAGATTTCTCACATGGGCACAATGGGCCAATACAAGCTTGTCGGCAGATTTCTCACATGGGCACCGCGGGCCAATACAAGCTTGTCGGCAGGATGCTCGTGTTGGCGCAATGGGCCAATGCGAGCTTTTCGGCAGAATATGCCCATGGGCACCATGGGCCAATACAAGATTTTTGGCAGAATGCACATATGAGCACCATGGGCCAATGCAAGCTCGTCGGTAGATGACTCACATGGGCACAATTGGCCAATACAAGCTTGTCGGCAGAAAACTCATAGCAGCACCATGGGCCAATACAAGATTTTCGGCAGGATATGCGCATGGGCACCGTGGGCCAATACAAGGATGTACACATGAGCACCATGGGCCAACGCAAGCTTGTCGGCAGGATGCGTGCACCGGCGCAATGGGCCAATACAAGCTTTTCGAAGGATACTCACATGAGCACAATGGGCCAATACAAGCTTTTCGGCAGGATGCACACATAAGTACCGCAGGCCAACGCGAGCTTTTCGGCAGGATGTACGCATCGGTGCAATGGGCCAATACAAGCTTGTCGGCAGAATACTCACATGAGCACAATGGGCCAATACAAGCTTTTCGGCAGGATGCGCGCATAAGCACCATGGGCCAACGCAAGCTCGTCGGCAGGACAATCGCATTGGTGCAATGGGCCAATACAAGCTTTTTTGGCAGGATGCTTGTGTTGGTGCAATGGGCCAATACAAGCGTATCAGCAGGATGCTCGCATTGGTGCAATGGGCCAATACAAGCTTTTTGGCAGAATATGTCCATGGACACAATGGGCCAATACAAGCTTTTCGGCAGAATATGTCAATGGGCACCGTGGGCCAATACAAGCTTGTCGGCAGAATACTTATATGAGTGCGATGGGCCAATGCAAGCTCGTCGGCAGATTTCGCACTTGGGCACAGTGGGCCAACACAAGCTTTTCGGCAGGATGCTCGTGGTGGCGCAATGGGCCAATACAAGCTTGTTGGCAGGATGCTCGCATTGGTGCAATGGGCCAATACAAGTTTTTCGGCAGAATATGTCCATGGGCACCATGGGCCTATACAAGCTTGTTGGCAGAATACACATATGAGTGCCATGGGCCAATGCGAGCTTGTCGGCAGATTTCTTGCATGGGCACAATGGGCCAATACAAGCTTTCGGCAGAATATGTCTATGGGCACTGCGGGTTAATACAAGCTCGTCGGCAGGATGCACGTGTTGGCACAATGGGCCAATTCAAGTTTATCGGAAGAATGCTCATATGAGTGCGATGGGCCAATGCAAGCTCATCGGCAGATTTCGCACTTGGGCACAGTGGGCCAACACAAGCTTTTCGGCAGGATGCTCGTGGTGGCGCAATGGGCCAATACAAGCTTGTCGGCAGGACACTCGCATTGGCACAATGGGCCAATACAAGCTGTTTGGCAGAATATGTCCATGGGCACCATGGGCCTATACAAGCTTGTCGGCAGAATACACATATGAGTGCCATGGGCCAGTGCAAGCTTGTCAGCAGATTTCTTGCATGGGCACAATGGGCCATTACAAGCTTTTCGGCAGAATATGTCTATGGGCACCGCGGGCCAATACAAGCTCGTCGGCAGGATGCACGTGTTGGCACAATGGGCCAATACAAGTTTGTCGGCAGAATACTCATATGAGTGCGATGGGCCAATGCAAGCTCATCGGCAGATTTTGCACATGGGCACAGTGGGCCAATGCAAGCTTTTCGGCAAGATGTTCATGTTGGTGCAAGGGGCCAATGCAAACTTGTCGGCAGGACACTCACATTGGCACAATGGGCCAATACAGGCTTGTTGGCAGGACACTCGCATTAGTGTAATGGGCCAATACAAGCTTGTCGGCAGGACAATCGCATTGGTGCAATGGGCCAATACAAGCTTTTCGGCAGGATATGTCCATGAGCACCATGGGCCAATACAAACTTGTGGGCAGGACGCTAGCATTGGCACAATGGGCCAATACAAGCTTTTCGGCAGAATACACATGGGAGTGCCATGGGGCAATACAAGCTCGTCGGCAGATTTCTCACATAGACACAATGGGCCATTACAAGCTTTTCGGCAGGATGCATGCACAAGTACCATGGGCCAACGCAAGCTTGTCGGCAGGATGTGTACATCGGTGCAATGGGCCAATACAAGCTGGTTGGCAGAATACGAACATGAGCACTGTGGGCCAATACAAGCTCATCGGCAGAATATATACAAATGACTTATAGGCCCATCCGAGATTGTTTACAAAATAGTTTCATGGGCCGATGCGTATATATGCACTTTATACCTACAATGGGCCCACATGGGTTCTGCCGACACGCACGGCAGAATTGCACATGGGTTCTACCGAGTACTATCACAACTATTTGCGTCATGGGCTCACTGAAGTCCAGTCCTCATCAGTCAAAGTCCAGTCTGGTTTTCAGTCTTTTTTCAGTCTATAGGACTGGACCTCAAAGCACTACAAAGCAGTGCATCCAGACAATTGACAGACCCTTTGCTCATCGCCATAACTAACTGTTTGTATTGACCCACAGTCCAGGCCCAGGTCACCAAGGTTCGTGATGTCGACAGCTGTTTGAAGCACATCCCATCAAGCGATGCGCACTTCTTTCAGAGGACTTCAATGAGGCCACCAATGGGCTGATACACATAGGTAGTATTTTCATGAATGCTGTTTTTGATCTGGGAAAGTATGCCCTCTATGATACGGTGAGTCAGCAGTTGTGAACATGCCTGACATGAGTCTGACAATGTTTCTTGAACCCCCACACACTGCACTGATTGTACCAACAACCGATGGCCAATGATATGGATATTCCAAGGTAGCACGAACATCTTGTGAAGCATGAAGGGATAGGCACTGTATGGGAGGACACTGTCTGGCATTGCAAGGTACACCCCCAAACATGGTTTTGTCATGGGTTCTGTAGCACGTGCTGATGAAATCAACCTCCCTGCATGTGTTGTATAGTGTTGGGGAAGTTTGGTTTGGTTTGGTTTGGGGCCATTTTGGCCAAACTGGAAACCAAACTGATTAGAATTTGCCCAAACCGAACCCAAACTGAACCAAACTGATTCAAACTGCTCCAAACTGTTACGGTTTCGCCCTCGACAGCCCCCCAATCACCCGCCAGGACCCCGAAGAACACCGTGAAGAGGAGAAGTCCCTCGGAGATTGCTGAGGAGGAAACCCAAGTTATGAGGCTCGTGGCTGAGAGTGCCCGACCAACCAAAGCTGAGTCACATGACTATTACTACCACCCTGGAAGCGCTCAGAAGCCTTGGGAGTAGATCACGTGATCTCTCATAAACGCCCATCATGTGACCCTGGCACGTGACCTGGCTAGACCCGCACCAGATGGTTCCAGATGAGCTTGTGCCTGGACCGACCTAGACCGCCTCGTGTTTGATGACTCGTACGTGCCTGCATCGATTGTGCCTTGATTCTGAGGGATTACGCCTCGTGTTCCCTTATCTCTGACTCGTGCCATGAGTGCCTTATGCCATTGGCTGACTCTTATCTCTGACTCGACATGACTCATTCCTAGGACCCGTGTATTAGGGTTTCGGAGTTGCAAGCTGGGGTTCAAACCTCCTTGCTGTAGTATATAGCTTTGGGCTTATGGTCGCTGAAGACCTAAGCTTAACTTCTTGGACTATACCACCCAACTGCCTTGCTACTTCTAGCTGTCTGCTGGTTGTATGCTGAATAGACCTTTGGTTGTTCTACCCATCCTGTTCTTAGCTGTTGGCTGTCTGTAAAGCGCCGTATCCCTTCTTTCCCTTCCTTTCCTCTCACTGCCGTCTTATACCGACGTGCTGTCCATACTCCGCTTTATTGCATCTGCTACCCTCTTTACCTTGTGGGTCGCCCTTATACGTCTCTCTCACGAGATCGTGCAACGCCGAGTATCCGAGTTCAACATCCGCTGTGATCGTTTGGTCTACGAGTGGCCCTATTGCAGATTATAGGAAGTGCGCCCGGTGGAGCGTAACAAAACTGTTCCAAACTGTTTCAAACCGATTAAATAAGCACCCAAGTAAGCGCCCGTTAAGTGCCCAAGTAATGGGTCAAATTGCTTACAAATCAGTTTGGTTTCAGTTTGGTTCAGTTTAAACCAAACTCAAACCATTTAAGACTTGGTTTATACCAGTTTGAACTGAGTTTGAACCAGTTTTGGACTGATTTAGAACTAATTTTGAACCAAATTGAGTTTAAATGTGATTATTAAACACTTATTGGGTGCTTATTACATAATCAGTTTGAAATGGTTTGAACTCAGTTTGGGACCCCCAAACTGGAAACCAAACCATTTAGCTTTTTTCAGAAAATCCCAAACCCCAAACCAAACTTCCAGTTTGGGTTCAGTTCAAACTGAGTTTGGATCAGTTTGGAACCAAACTTCCCCAACACTAGTGTTGTAGTCTTATTGTCGTTCTCTAGGACTTCAATGGGAAGCTTGTGGGTCCCTGGGACGCTTGCCGAGATGGGCAACGGGATGGAGGGGGAGCAATGTCATGATCACGTGACATTCCAGATTTCTCAGACCCGTTTCTGGACTCATTCTCAATTCATACTGATTTCTGATTTGATTGTAGATTACAGATTGTGTTTCAGATTATCTGATCTTTCTGCTGTTTTGTTCTATGTTTCATCCTTGCTTCTTCTGTGTTCTAGAAACATCTTGCCAGCAAGATGTTCTGCTGGCATACAGCTTATGTAACCCTTCTCTACTGTAGTATTTAGTCTGCTGTAGTTTAACTTGGTATCCCTCGTTCTAGTCTTGTTTCATATAGACTCCTGCCCTTTGCATTTCCTCTCCTTTGCCTTGCAAAGTACCATTCTCCAAGCTGTGAGCCAGCAGTTGCCTAGAACTATAGCTAGGATTTCGGAACGCAGCGTTGCTGACTAATCCGAGACCCCGTGACCTTACTTACGACTAAGTGGTAGTAGCACAGAGGCTACGAGTCCACCGCTAGGATCGTAAAAAGCAAGGGGGAGAAACATCCATGGTTGTGCACAATTGGTGTAACCTGCAACAAAATGTGAGTCCCACAGTCGGGCCTGTATCAACGACAACTTACGCTGTTATCAATGCAGTGACCTTCCCCTCCAACAACCCTCCAGCAATGCCTCCCTCCTCAATGAGGACCTCAAGATATTCATAGAGCCCCTGCAATCCCACCCAACTGCAACAAACCATGGCCACAATCTCTTTGTGTCGCCTCCCAAAGCCGAGAATCCTGTCCAAACCAGGATTGACATTCTCCCAGACCTTGTCCTGTGGACGTCAGCACAGACCGAGAGTGTGGCACTCCTGTCATATCCTGATAGTTCATTTGAAAGTTCATTGCCTCCACACTCTAGGGTCTCGCATCGGAATCTGGCAATTTCGGCTTGCAGGTGGTCAAGGAGGAGCCAAGTGGTGCGACAGCCCTTCCGTGCAAGTGTTGCTGGAGGCTGCTGCTGTGTATTGTTGGTTTCATGTGGGACTCCATTCGCTTGGTTATTTGGTACAAGATTCAGTGTCGCATCCTGTGCCCATGGCTCACATCTTGGCTCACACTCCTTGGCCCTTGTCCTGACCTTGCTTGTAGACCAAGCAAGTCGCTTGTCTCAGTCCAGGTCTGGGTCTGGGTCCAAGTCAATGTGTTGGCCTGCACTCGGGTCTGCATCTTGGCCTTGGCCTTTGGTGTCTTGATGAGCCATGTGCGTCACTGGCAGTGACACTGCTTGGCTGACCACCACTCAAGAAGAGCGCTCGATCTCTCTCCTTTCAGCTTCCCTGGCAAGATCAATTGTGCTGGGTAGAGTGGGGTCTTGTCGATGAAGATATGAGAATAAGGTGGGTTCCTTTGCCATTTCTGTGTCCTGTCGCTTCTTCTTAATGGTTGCCAGGCATTTCTTTTTCCCCTGGTGCTGTGCAAGACCCTGTGGGCCTGCCGTGCCAACCTGGATGTCCTCCTTGCATCATCATGATCATAGAGGACATCGCAGTCGTTGTAATATCGTACTTTACTCCTTTATTCTGCGCAAACAGTTATTTTGTAAATCTTAAGGCATCATGCGAACCATGTGTTACACTCCACCGGGCGCACTTCCTATAATCGGCAATAGGGCTACATGTAGACCAAACGATCACAGTGGATGTCGAACTCGGATACTCGGCATTGCACGATCTCGTAGGAGAGACGTATAAGGGCGACCCACAAGGTAAAGAGGGAAGCGAATGCAATAAAGCGGAGTATGGACAGCACGTCGGTATAAGACGGCAGTGAGAGGAAAGGGAATGAAAGAAGGGATATGGCGCTTTACAGACAGCCAACAGCTAAGAACAGGATGGGTAGAACAACCAAAGGTCTATTCAGCGTACAACCAGCAGACAGCTAGAAGTAGCAAGGCAGTTGGGTGGTATAGTCCAAGAAGTTAAGCTTAGGTCTTCAGCGACCATAAGCCCAAAGCTATATACTACAGCAAGGAGGTTTGAACCCCAGCTTGCAACTCCGAAACCCTAATACACGGGTCCTAGGAATGAGTCACAACGAGTCAGAGATAAGAGTCAGCCAATGGCATAAGGCACTCATGGCACGAGTCAGCGATAAGGGAACACGAGGCATAATCCATCAGAATCAAGGCACAATCGATACAGGCACGTACGAGTCATCAAACACGAGGCGGTCTAGGTCGGTCCAGGCACAAGCTCATCTGGAACCATCTGGTGCGGGTCTAGCCAGGTCACGTGCCAGGGTCACATGACGGGCGTTTATGAGAGATCACGTGATCTACTCCCAAGGCTTCTGAGCGCTTCCAGGGTGGTAGTAATAGTCACGTGACTCAGCTTTGGTTACTTGGGCGCTCTCAGCCACAAGTCTCATAACTTGAGTTTCCTCCTCGGCAATATCCGAGGGACTTCTCCTCTTCGCGGTGTTCTTCGGGGTCTTGGCGGGTGATCGGGGGACGGTCAAGGGCGAAACCGTAACACCATGCCTACTTTTAATTTCAGCATCAATTCAGGCTCTCAAAGTGAAGATGACGACAAGGATGACGAAATTTAGGGGAGCACTTGGGGAGTTGGCTTAAGGAGTTGCGAGCAAGTTGGTGACAGTGCGTGCGACCGACCTGCGACAGCAGGGAGCATGAAAAAAATGTATACAGCCTCTATGCTAATTTCGAACTAGACTTTTGGCACATGAACCCAGACAGTACAGTGCTGCAAGCAGTGATCTAAATTGTAATTTGAAACGATTTTTGTGGATCCCTCCCCTCCGGACCAGTGGACCAGCCCTCCAATGGCCACAAAAGTAAATTTTTTTAAGGCCTTCGGGTTCACCCCCCCCCTGGCTCGGGTCACGGAACCATGGTCTGGACCCCCCTTGACCCTAGCCCAACAGAATTATGTAGTACCCATCGGCATCATTGGGATCTGGGGGTCAGGGTCCTTACATTTTACAACCCCTCTTTTTTTTTTGTCATATTGTAGTCACATTTTTGAATAGATCTTTCCTTTTTCTTACAATCTCATATCTATAGATGCTACTTTACCCACTGTATTTTTTTGGGGCCAAAAATACAACGGGAATGTGGTGATCTACTGCAATCTTTGAGATTTGCATAAGACTGCTCATTTGCATCACTACTAATACAATAGTATGTGCAACAGATATGAGCAATCTGCTGAAGAGCACAGCAAAGTCCTCTAAATTAGTCAACATTTTGGCATTGGGCACTGACAAAGGTGCTGACTACTTATGGGTTATTGACCCCAAAAAGGGTATGGTTTATTGGTTACTAGAGAGTTATGGGTTATGCTCACAAATCCCCACCTACCAACTTGGTGGATGGGAATGGGTATGGGTTACTGGAGAGTATGGGTTATCTGAGGTATGGGTTATCAGAGAGTCGACTGTACCCTACTATATACAGCTGACAGGCAGTGACAGCCCCCCGATCATATCGCTACCCCCCCCCCATTTCAAACCCAGCTGCACCAGTCAGAGAATCGAGGATCCTCCAGTCGCTCGCGACACCCTCAAAAATCCTCATTCGAACGGCTGGTTACGAGTCTAGTACCAGGTGACTACAAGTACAGGTTGCTGCGACTTGGCTTACTGTTACGCCCCCAAAATGGAAAGCGACGCACCCCTGTTTAACTATTCACTCATTCATTCGCAGACAGGTCCTTACTGTAGCATCACATCGGTGCTGTTTTTGAGGTCCTAGAAACACAGTCGACACCACTTGAGGTGTCTGACACCAGGAAGATATGTACCCGGCAAGTCCTCATTCACGCGCTTCCTAAACTGGACGATACCCGCCGTGGGCGTCCCCATTGAACAACTAAGGCCGGACCCGACGTATGTTCAACTCATCCTCGGCGCTGTGTATGACATCCGGATATGTCAGGAGATCTTTGATGGTTGGGCAGCTCAGCTAGACAAGTGTGTGCACAGATTTCGACTTGTTCGTGACGTTTCGCTGACAAGTTGAGACAGGCTTCGTACCAAGAAATTTGAGGAACGAGAGCGGGGTGCTCCGGCATCACCTGACTCTTCTCAGAGAAGACGTCGGCCATTGTTCACGGGCGACCGACGCGATCCTTCTCTGCCATGCACAGTTCGCCTATTTGATGGCCCAGAGGATCGACGACGCGTCCAGGTCGTGGCTGAAGGGACGGAAGTACGGTCAAGACTTCTCCAATGACATAAACAAGGCCTCCCGCGTGCTTTTCCAGCACGTCGCGCACATGCAAGGAAACTTGAAGTTGTTCATATCTGCCCTGGAGAAGATGGAGGTACAAAAGAAGAGCTCGACGGCGAGACAGATCTTGGGGTGGCTGAAGTACCTCTTCAACGCACTCGCTAGTATCTTCGCGCTCAGGTCATTCGTGTCCCCCTTCCTTCACTCTGTTGCCCCGGGTCTCAGCCTGATTGCGCCCGCTGCGTCCACGCTTTGGAAAGCCGCCGCCGCCTTTTGTGGGCAGGCATCCGGTATGTCTCTTTAATGCTGCGCTCTTCTGCCACAGAGGTCATTTAATCTCGACGCAGAAATACGCACAGGAAAAGAATCGGAGAGTATCGAGTCCGTGCTCCTATTCCTCAAGGACATCGTCCCGAAGGAAGCACACATCGCACAGAAGAGTCTCGAACGGTTTGACGAAGCCCTCCTCGTGATGGGATTAGAAGCGCGCATGAAGACTGGTCGAAGGGTAGTCCTACGCGGCCCCAATCCCGACTTGACTGCAGTGGCACAAGAGTGGAGAAAGATAGCCAAGCAATACCAATCGATGTTACCTGACGATGAGGATCCAGATGGCTGATCAAAGTACGTTCAATGCGTCGTACAGTCACTTCGATATTCCGTTGATTCCGCTGCCTCAGAAGTTTCCACTAGGATAACTAAATATCTTACAAACTTGCCTTGCTTTCAATCACCTTCTTGACCACATCAGCAAAACGACATAAGATTAACCCAACTTATTTCTCGCTTAAATTTAATTATTCAGCCACTAAGCTGTAAGAAACACTAAGCAACTTCAATCAAATTTTAAGACATTTCAGACAAGATTCAGAGCCCATTTCTTACTCAAGCATGTGGCAGAAATTCGTAAGAGTGCCAAGATTGTAAGACTGTCACTAAGACATTGTAAATCCGAGGTACAAACATGGCAAGCGTTCGAAGGCTGGTAAGCCCAGCCGCTAGCTAGTAAGTTACCTATCTTGGCATCGCTTTCCCACGGCATCAATCAATGTTCGGTACAATACATTCAATGTTCAACCCCCATACACGCACACACACATGCCCTCTCTCTCTCCTCTCTCACCACTCACTACTTCGCTTGCTCACCCTCATCAGACCAGATTGACAATGGACGCCACCCTCAAGTGGCTTGCAGGAGGCTCGTAGGCAGATTGCACTTCCTGCACCTCGTGCTGCCTCTCCATCGACACCCCATCCTCGTCACATCGTCCGTGTCACCCTTTCAAGATGAAGATGTCAAGTTCCGTTCTCACTACTACCTCAGCCGTGCACCCTTTGTCTCTAGCAAGGGTAGATTCCCTTTATTGTTTCTATAGTGTACTAATTTCTTGTGACTTAGTGCTCGTGCTTAGTGAATGGCAAGGGTTTCTGAACCCACACGGGTACAGCCCAAGGGTATGGGCGGGTACGGGCACGGGTACGGAAACGTGACCCACAGGAAACCCCATACCCTTGTCATGGTTTTGCCTTGCTGCAACTGTCCTAACAACCACCACGACATGCTCAGCACTCGTCGACTGCGTTGCATTGGCCCTCAAACAAGCTATGTTTTGTTTTCCTTTCATTTCCTGACTAACTGCATTGTCTTTTTTCTTTAGGGTTCAAAACAGGCATCCACCTCGCCGCCGCGTGCAGGCCCATTCGGCTTGCAGATATGGCGCCACGACGCTACGACACCCGGGCCCAACACGGCGCTGTGACGCTATGACAGCAACACGGCGCCGTTGCGCTATGACGGCGCCATGGCACTGACAGCGACACGGCGCCTTGCTACGACGACGACACGGCGCCATTGCGCTATGACGGCGCCATGGCACTGACAGCGACACGGCGCCTTGCTACGACGACGACACGGCACCGTTGCGCTATGGCACCGACGCGGCGCCGTCACGCTACAAGTCGTGCTGTCTGCCGAGGTGCATGCCTCATCTTGCCAATGACATCTCGTATGTTATCAATGTCTCTGGTAAGGGCACAGTCTATCCCGAGTATTACTTTTACTGACTTTTGTTGCATTATACCGGTGGCAATCACTGGTACTTGAGGCAACAATGGCAATGGGGTGACGACGACAACGGTAGCGGTGACAAGGCAATGACACCGACACCGACAACAGTAGCGGCAACAAGGCGACGACGACGACGGTTGGGGTAACAAGGTGATGACGATCAGCGAGAGCACCTTCTCCGCGCCCCTCTTCAGCTTGTTTTTGTGCTTCAAATCATGCTCCTCCACCTGTGGCGCATGCACTGTCTCGACGATATCTGGATCCGATGCCGCACGGCCCTTGCCATTCGTCGACCTGCCGCTCAACGAGCCCGGGCTGCCAACCGACACAGCCGACTCCTTTGACTTGAGCGACGGCTGTGCAAGCATCGTGCGCGCACTCTGCGGCGACGATACAGCCGACATCGTCGCACTCACCGAGACGAGGTGAGGACAACGACAACAATGGCGACAAGGTGAGGACAACAACGATGACGGTTGTGGCGACAAGGTGGCAACAACGACAACAGCAGTAGCGACAAGGCACTACGGGGCGATAACGACGATGGCCATGGGATGGCATCAGTAATACTAGTGTCAGTAGTAGAAACATTGGGAAATAAAAATCAAATATTGCATACTGGCAGTGGGCTCCGAGAGGTACCGATTGGCGATTGAACAATAAGACATATGATTACTCAGTAAGCGGAAATATAATCCGAGAAATAAGCCTAATTTAAGAAAATGAATCTACTTGTTTGCTTAACAGCACTTAGACAGCACCTTAGGCTCGGACCAGCCGGTTTTCGAACTCAGACGCTCCGCTCATTTCGCGTCGTCTCTCGTTCTCAACGGGCTGGGCTCAAATGTATAGGGATTGTCGTTTTGGCCCGTGAGAAATTTGCCTCAGTCAAAATTTCGCGCTCGTAAAATCCTCTCCATCCTCGAATCCTCCACGCGCCCTCTATTTCAGAAGCTTCTACCTCAGAATTAACGGGAAATGTGATGTATAACCCAGTAAAACAAAGTAGAATACATGCAAAGTTCGATTGAGGTTAATAAAGTGAGAAAATCAGAAAATTGAGATGCTCTTCAGCTTGCCTTCGTTGGGCGCATTGACATGGAGGTCATAAATGCGTGCGCTGGTACGTAGCGTTGTCCTTAACGCCTAGCCAAGTCACCGAAGGTAGCGTGATTGCAGCACAGCTGCCAGTGTGCTTGGACTTGAGACGCATTGCCGACTAGCACTCTTCTCCCAACGTGAAGTCGCACTTGTTGTGCGCATGTTTGCGAAGCTTGGAAATGTTGCTCTTGATGCCTAGAACCGAACTGAACCTCTGCACGAGTTGCAAAAGTTCGCGCGACACCGGCGCTATTGCCACTGTACTTGGACTTGTGATGCTCCTCATCGCGCATTGCTGCCGAACTGCTGGCATCGCGCACGTTACTGCATGTTCTGTAAACGTCACCACAAGTGCTTAATTCTATTGCCAAGCTGTGAACGTGCCGCGGGCATCCGCGTGCAAGTGGCACTGTCGCTATTGCTCTTATACTTGGGGGCTTCGGTTCTTGGTGTGTGCCACTCTTGACTGAGTTGGTCTGCGCATGTACCACGCACGTTGCCGCTGGTACTATAAACATCTTCGCCTGTACTAGTAGTGATTGTCGACCTTGAGATGTGCCGCGAACGTGCACACGCATGTTGCACCGCCGCTGGACCTCGTTCTTGTGTCCTCTTCGTGTTGGGAGTTGCTCTTGGAAGAACCTCGTCGCGTTTCTCCGTGCACGCTGCTGCGGAACCTGTAATCCCTGTTGTCAATGCGTAATGTCTTCCGTGGTCTGTATGTGACATATGAGCCGCCACCGACCGTGGCATGCTCGCGGTCGGGTCTGCGCTTTGTGCCTCTTGATGTACGCTGCTCCTGTCACACACGTGCTTTTCTCGCACCGCCGCTGTCACACATGTTGCTGCAGGACTGGTAAATGCGGTTAATAACTCGAGGTGTGCTTACGCGTATGTCTGAGTCTGCGCAAATGCGGCTTGCTTGCCAACGTCTCCACATGCGGGGCTGCCTCTGGCCATCCGCAGCTTCTGATCTTGATCCCGCTGCCTACTACGACGTCTTCGCGAATGAGTTCCCGGGCGCTTTGGATGAATCCAGTCCACCGAATCTACCGAAACACATTTAATACGCATCGTAAGTCTAGTTCGAGAACCACTCGCACCTGACTCCTTCCGCGAAGATATCGTTCGTGAGACGCTGTCCGATCGTCCTGAGAACCAGTCGAACCAGGTTGGGGTCACAGACATCACAGCATGGGACGACGGGTTCTGAAAGAGTGCGTGAGACAATGAAAAGGGTTAGAACATCAAAACAAACGTGGTGCAGGGTTTAGGAAAACAGTAAAAAGGACCTGCGTTGACATGATGTCGCTTGAACGAAAATGTAGGCTCCTTCGTTCTCGTCATCCTTGGAAAGAAGTGGAGGGTCACATGTGACATGTGACCTGCGAGCGTAGTCTTTTTCACTGGGGTTGAACGTTGACCTCCGAAGATCTGTCTGCGGTGCAGATGAGTATTACTAGCCAATTCCTTGCCACGCTTCTTTGGCTGAGTCGATCAGATGGAGTACGCAGTTGGTTCTCCAAGAAGCTGATCTCACCAAGGACATCAAATGCTTACTAGGGACGTCTATGAACAAGTCTTTGGCCGCACCTCGGAGACCGGCTACACTGTGTTGACTTGGGGTGCAAAGTCCCCTCTCCGGCAGTTCAATTGCATGATCGATACACTCCAACGATGCTGTAGCATACAGCCACTAGTCGGCACAACATTTCCTGCAAAAATGCACGCCCAAGTTCGCTATTTGCCCTCAAACGCATCAGCCACTCATGATCAGGCCTTGTCTCTCCGCCGCCTTCCTTTACCCGCCCCCACTATTCCCTGCAACTGCAGCACTCGTGAAGACGCAGAAATGACGAGCTGTGCTTCAGCCCAGGGGTCAAGATATGTTTTATTTTTATTTTCCTTTTTGGTTTCGTCTTGTTTCTCACCTATGTCGCTCACTGCTTTAGTCTGGGCTTCTTCCTCCATGACTCCATCCCAGCATGTGCCTGCCGCGCCGCACCCCTACCGTCGCCACTTCAAGCCTGTGCCCGCCGCATTCACCCTTCGTCACACAGGAGTCCACCGCCGCCACCACCCCTTCACGGCGCGCAAGACCCGTCACAATGCCACGCCGCGCGACGCCGTCACAACATGGCGATGCAAGCACCCACGACGCCACACGGAATCCCGCCGCAACATCAACTCGACACGGCGCACAAGTCCCGCCACGATGCCAGTTGCAAACGACGACGACGGTTAGGCTACTACAGCAATGGCAGCAAGGTAGTGACGACTGCGACATGTCAACAATGACCACGACCGTGACATAGCGACTTCGACCGCGACTGAGCAACTACAACCACGACCACGGCAACACAAGGCACAAGGCGACGAAGGCGAAGACGACGACAACACGATGACGGCAGTGATGCCAACCACGCGCCGACGACGACGACCGGGCTTTTGAGCCCAACCCGGCCCTGCACATCACTAATCGTGTATAGTTGCAGAATTCCCTCTAAGCGAGGATGATATGATGGCCCGGCACTCAACAGCGAAGAACGCGAACTTGACGAAGAACTTGAACAGTCCCTTGATGACACCCAGCTAGTCCTGAGCTTACAGATAGCTGATGGCGTCGACCTCGAGATGGACGCGCATTTGTAAGAGCGTGTGGAAGCCCTGGATGAAGGGGGTGGGACGGACAACTCAGACGATGACGGTGACGAATCCGACTTATTCTGCTAAATTTTGGTATAGACTGCGAGGTACATACTTTAGTTAACATGTCCAAACCATTCATTCATGAGGGGTGATACCAGTGATACCACTTGTGAGCAAATTCGTTTTCATCATTGTCGAGTAAACCAAAAAATCATACAAGTCGAATTTCTCACGGCCCATTTCGACGATCTCACTACCAGTGTGCCCAGGCTCTAGACAAGTGACTCGGGTAGCAGCACCCTTCAAACCCCGACATATTGCAACCTCCGCTACCCGAAAGTCGCTTGTCGAAGTGCCTGGTTTCACGAGGCTAGAAGTTTCCTTTTCCCTTTCCGGAACTCTGATCTCCTCGGATATGTCGTATCTCCAATCGCCACAAATAACATTCAAAGCACGAGTCAAGGCACGAGTTCAAGTTGCAGTCGTGCGTTGCTTCCAGTACTATGGTATGTCCGTCCTATCGCAGCGCGACTTCCACTCTCACTCCATCCGTACCCATCCAAGAACGAGGAATTGGCGGTCAAGTCAGAGATGGAATGAATAAATGCTTACGCTGCTGACAGTACTCACTTTGTCCTTCCTGCCCAAATCTACTAACACGGACCCAAATCTGGTGACTTGGGACGTCCCAATGACCCCCGCTAATCCGTAGAATTGTCGTTCTGGTACAAGTGGTGGCTCATAATGGTTTGTATCGCCATCACACTCAACGTGTATGTTTACCCCGGCAATCAATCAGGCCTTAATCAGGTCCCAGCCCGTAGCATCTTCGTTGATGGAATTGTCTCCAAATAGTACATTCGCCTCATCTGCGCCTTCCACATATATCCGTCATCGCACACGAGTTCCACGTCGGGAGGGAAGCAGGTTACCCCATACCTTCCCTCAATGTCGCTGGCTTCGTCCTCGGACCCACATTCGGGGGCCCCCCTGGCTCAGAGCCCATCGGCCGGAGCCTGGTCCTTGTCTGCACATCTGCCGTCAGCGCAATCACCTATACTGGCCAAGCGCGAGCAAACAATATGGTCATTTTTGCTCACCAACGGCGCCGGGATCATTGCAGACATATGGGATCCGGTAAATCGGGCCATAGAAACGAGTGTCTACCGCCATCGTTTTTGACCCCGTGCTTGGTCCTATCGTCAGTAGCTTGTGAGTCGTATTTCTCTCTTCTTTTATGGCCCGAAGTTCTGAAACCCAACGGCCCTGACGCAAGTTTTTTGCTTGAGGCTGAAGCGCATCGGAACAGAGCTACTTGCTGGACACCTACCAGACTTACTCCGCGTCGGCGATTGCGGGCCAGATGATCATCCGCTCGTTGACCGGCGCAGTTTTCCCGCTGTTCACCACGCAGATGTTCGTCAACGTAGGCATCAACTGGGCGTCCACTCTCCTCGGGGCCATCGCGGTGCTCCTCGTGCCAATGCCGTTCTTGTTCTACAAGTACGGCTCGCATATTCGCACGAGGAGTTCGTTAACGCCGTGCACTGATCTCGAAGTCGTCAAGTTCCTCGAGGGAGAAAAGGAGGGTGCGGTGATGCGCGGTGTGCAGCAGATGGCGTAGTACTTGAATTGCGGTGTCCTTTGTATTTCTTGTTGCGTTGCTAGTCCATGACGCGACATGGGCACCCTGTGCATGCACTACGGAGGGAGACTCGGAGTGGATGTACTGTAGTACCAGGGCGTGCTGGGGCCATATCGCGAATCGCTCTGGATTCCCAGACTGGTGTCTGCGGCGGATGTTTCCCATCTTTTACACAGGCTACTGCAACGGCCCTGTGTCCTGAGACGCCTCATTGACGCACGAATAAATTCCTCTTGTTGTATAGCAGTGTGTAAGGACGCTGCGAATACGTCTGATCGTAAAATGGGTGACCTGAATTACCGTCCTAGAGGAGAAGAGGCGGGGATATGGTGAATGGGGTGGATAGGGTTCCACGCCGTGCTGAAGAGGGCGTGTGAGATGCGGGGGTTAGACAAATCGTGGGCAGTAGAGAAGGATGTGCTCCGACGATCTGATGGGGCAAGAGCAGCTGATGTTTTCGGCAATCGTTTGTATTTCCACACACTGTTTTCGAACAAACAGGTCGGTCGCTGATTCAAGCACGACGTGTTGGGTACCACGTGACTAGCAAAAGTCTCGAAAATCAAGCTTTGAACAAGGCTTTGAATAATAGATGCTGTCACCTCTTGCGCGTGTGGTCGGATCCCATGCGCGATCCCATGCGTTTTGTCTTTGGTCGTAAAGTCGACATAATCAGCATTGACGATATCGGTTCCGAGTCCAGATTCCGACTGGCTCACCAGAGCACGGACACGTCCGGAGTTCGCCTACGACTTTGAGCGGAGCACGAACTGGGCCGTAATAGGGTAACTTTGAACGCCATCTGGTTCTGGATGCTTGCCCCACTGGCACACTGAGATCCATCCGAAAAAAAACTCAACGATTAACTGTCTCGTATCCCGTACCGCCACTATAGAGGAGGACTCTGGAGGAGTGCAAGGAGCGGGTCAGGGATACGGGGAAGCCGGGGAATCGGGGAATGATAGAATATTATTGGCTGGAAGGAATATAAAATTTTATTCCGATTATCCGCCC
>JAKELI010000374.1:0-46783 GCA_021525025.1 Lactarius hengduanensis
CAAGAAGTCCGGGCCCGAGATTCTGATGTTCTTCTCGCGTTATCGCTGATATTCCCGGGCTAACATAGATGAGTACAAACTTTAGCTTTTTCCCTTAGCCCGGCTGCCTTCGCTCGCTCCCTCTTCGATCCATTCACCCCAATGACGTTTATCATTGTATGGAACGGCCTCTACAACGCCAATAAAGAAGACGGAAGCCGTGGAAGTGCGTTTTCAGGCGCATTTTGTGATAAGCAACTCTGGCGACGGAGGTAAAGTTCGCGTTTATGAGGTACGTTCTTACGCACCCTTTAACCCCGGTACTCACAACAACTTGCAGGGCCTACAGGCTGGCACGGCGAAAGCGGCGCGGCAGAATCAGGCAGTCACATTTACCGTCGATTTCTGTATGCGAGCCCAGCGTCCACGTTACAACGCACCATGTGTACCGTCCTGATGGCGGCGTACGGGGGGTAAGTTCATCAAATTGTATGCGTATTTATACTGATATCTATTTGTTCTATTAGGGAGAAAATGGGCTAGGAGAAGATGCGGCGCCGTCGCACAAACTAACCTAGGCTGGCAAGCGTCCAACTTGCTATAAAGTAAATAGGTCATTCTTCTTAGTATTCGTGTGTCTTTTCTTTTAAACTTTCTGCGTTTTTTTCGGTCTCGGGCAACCTGAAACTTGGCAACCCAATCTCCCCACACGTCGCCGTCCCCCTCGTTGCCCTCGCCATCCGCGTTGTTGTCGCCCCTGCTGACGTCCCATCGTCGCTTCTCCATCGCATATCCGTCGCCGCCGTGATTAGGGGGTCGCGCGGCTCGCGTTGACGGAGTGCCCGTTGCGGTAGGGGCATCCTCGTCGGCGTCGTGGTTGGGATACCACGCGGAGCTCCTCTGAGCAGCGGCGTCAGCCCTACAAAGAGGGAAGAAGCTAAGTCTTATTCAATGTAACCCGCAAAGTACTCACTGATCGTCGGCCCGCATGGATCCCAACTACACCGCTGCCACTGGAATCATACTATTGAGAACCCGCCTCCATTTCCAAAACCCACTTCTGACAGAGGACCGAGACCAAGACTGAGCATTTCCGCCTATCCTTTCCCTCACGTCTCTCAAAACACTTTCGCTCCACTCGGTTCTTCCACCCTCTCAGAGATTACCACTTGTTCTACCATTTCAACTTATAACCCTTCTCGTTACGCAAATGTGCGCCTCGAACCAGCCACCCTTCCTCCAGCGCGTCCCCAAGTCCTGCGTGGTACCATCAATATCACGTTCGAAAAGTGTGTCGGTGTCTGGTTCATTTTTGAATGGACCACGGTGTTGGAAGTGCTCGCGACATACTCTGTAGGTATCTAGGGTACACTGTAGTAGTCGAATTGTCCACTTTGTGAATCTAAATATTACAGTCTCGTATTATTTGTCTACGCGGGTACTCGGCGATTGACGATTCGGAAAATTCATGTCTCGAGACATTGACTCGAGACATTCTGATGTCGCTGAATATTGTGAGTCGTTTTGAGATTTCGATGTCTTGAGTCTTAATGTCTTGAGTCGTTGACTTACGATGTTCCGATGTCGGAAGTCGCGCCGAATATCCTCTTGATGAAATCCGAGGATATATGGGGATTATATTGGGAATATGTACTGCTATGTCATCGGGATAAATGACACAAATTCATTGACAATGAATTTGCGAATCACATTGAAATTATATAGGCAATCATATTGTAAATATAATCCCAATGTATCTGATGGCATAACTCTTTCTTCATCATAGAGTACATTGTAAATAAGTTTACAATGTTTTACATGGCAACATTTTAGACATTTTTGGAACATCCTTCTCATAAATTTAACATAAAAATCTGCTTAACATTGGACAATGCCCACAGTGTGATATGTTGGGAACTGGTCTTCAAACGGGTGGCCAAAGAGCTGATTCCACCAGCGAAATAGAGGTCCTGAATGACCGAGATGATGCGGTCATTTCGGTAAGGCCGCGTGCGCCTCGGGATACCGTCTGGTGAAGTGCCCTGAAATATTGTTAGTTTGGGTCGATGACCTATTTGACACTCACAGTCGTCGCAAATGGGAATGTGTAATTGTAGCCGGTCAGTTGCTTCTGAATTCTCCGAGCGATTTCTGTTGGGGCGCCAAATGCGTAGATCTGCGGCACGCAGAGAGCGCCGCAGCGCTCCTTGACTTCGGCACGAATCCGGGACATCCGGGTACGTGGCTGTCAACAGATTTAGCCACGTTGTCACAGTGTCTCGTATGTAGTAATACTAGAACTTACAACAGGAAGGAGGAGGGCGAGGTATTCGGCGTCGTGTTGGAGTCGCTCGCAGATGATTGCCGCATCACTCTGATGACTCTCAGCAGCGGTAATGAGTGAGTCGCGTGCAAAGGTAATGGCGTCAGTTGTGTCTGGGAATGCGTCAGTGAGCACGAGATATGCCCGCATAAATTCGAAGGCATTTTGGAGGACCGTGCGGACAAGCGGGAACTGGAGAGTTAGCATAACTTTCTTAGACCCCGGGGCAAATACCAGATCGGTGTCGGCGGGCCATGGAGACACGGGCCCAGCTGACTCTTGCATCGTGGTTTGGACCGCCGAGGTCGATCCTGGCAGCGAGGCCACTACCGCCTCTGCGTCAGTCATTAAGAAAGCAACAAAAACGAACCGAATACCTGAGAGCCCAGCAGTTAACTCCGGCGTGGGGGGTGGTACACGGACAGGAGTACCGCCAACAGACGGGGAGACAGCCTGCCCACTGCCGCTGGCACTGCCAGATGGGTCGCTAATCTGTGCACCCGAACTCAGATCTGTCAGGATAGACTCTGTGACGTAGTCTAATCCCTGCCAGGAGGGCCGCTATGAAAGAAGATATCAGATTGAAGAAAGAAAAAAAAAGGACGTCGTATACTGACCTCGTTGGCGACGGCCTCCGCAAATTTTGAAGGTGCACCCCGGGTAGGCTTCACCACGGGCTCATCACCCATCCAGTCCTCTTCAGTTTCGATAGGGTCGTCCACGTCAGTGTCGTGATCATTAAGGTCAAGAGGTGAGAGACCGCGCGTACTGTCACCGCAGCCGTCACCACGGCCAGGATAATAAGATGAAGCTGGGGTTGACCGTTTTGTTTGGATGTACAAATATGATTTGTAATCGAACAACTCACTGCGTTGCAACTTCTTCCCTTGATCCGTATCCTTGCAGTCACTAGTACCTGCTCCGCCGTTCTCTGGCTGACCCACTGGCTCATTCTCGCTGGGCAAAACGAGTGACATTGGCCGACTGGGGACAGGCCCTTACATATACGGTGAGCTCTGTAGTTGTTTCTTCGAGAAACGCTTACTAATGATTCGTGCCCGCTTGGCAGTGCTGGAGTGCTCTGCTGGAGATAAGGATGTAGAGATGTCGACCTCGGTCAAGGTACGCTTCAACCCTGCTTCTCATTATGAGAGACCAAACTAACTTGATGAATGTCTAGACTCACGTGGTACTTGGGGACTGGGATTAGTATACGTGGGATTGGCGATGCTTTGCTGTATGGCGTTGCCCTGCGATGTAATTGCGGGACTCGTACTTTGGAATTGAAAGTGGTTTTCATCTGATGGCCCTTGGGGTGGATCCATGGCCTTACTCTTCTGAGAACGGCGGGTGCGCGGCGGCATTCACAAGTGCAGAGTGTACTAAGAATGGGCAAATTACGACCCGCAATGACAGAGGTAGGAATGAAGACACAAGCTCAAGATGCAGGTATGCCCTCGTTTTATATCGAACCAATCATCACACTGACCAAAAATCTATTTAGAGTTCGTACTTGGGCCCCTTTCAATCGTCCACCTTCTACTAGTGGGTTCTGCCATCATGAACACGGCACGTTTCCATTGTCATGGATGCGGTCGTGATTTTACTCCTCGCGGTTATTCTCAGCACATCAGCAGGTCACTCCACGCACCCCGCTGTACGGGTAATGCGGCTCAGCATTCACCAACGGCGTTTCGACATGCAGGGGTCTTCGCCAGCGTCGAACTCTAACCACCCTCCATGTGATCTTGGTCAAGGCCGTACTGGTGGAGAATCGAGGGTGGATCACATCGGAAATGATGAAGGTAAGCGTTGAGGGTTCATGCGAGGCAATGCTAATAGTACATGGTACAGACGTTACTGGTAGTTCCAGCACGACCCAGCTCGACAACACCACAGACGCGACTGCCGCTGCCAAGACCACTGATCGCGCCGACTCTGTAGATGCCACGATCACTGCCCACGGCATGGACGCCGAGGATCCCTCCGACACAGCGGACATTACAGATGCCGACGTTTACGAGCAATTAACTCAGAACGCCCAAAATTTCACAGTCTATCCTGAACAAGAGTGCTCTGTGGAACAAGCATCGCCAGCCCAGTCCCAATCCATTGAGCCGCAACACCCCCCACTAATGTCCCAAATCTCTTCGGAGCGCGACGATCTCAATCCTCTTCCAGAACTGGTCGTCGACCGCTTTCCGCATGGTAGCGCTGGTGTGCCAGTACCTGGCGTTAATCCTGGCTCGTCGCTGTACCGGACTTCCCTTGAGGCACTCAGAACGCCGTCAATCTGGGCTCCGTTTCGGTCCCAGTGCGACTGGGAGTTCGCACATTGGGCCAAGATGTGTGGGACCGACATCATCGGCTGTTGCGGCCTTACTTGCTGTCCCTCAGGTATGTGCATGATATTTCCCATTTATCCCGTCGCTAATGTGTTGTGAAAGCTTGTAGACAGGCTCGAGCTTTCATACCGCAATACCAGAGAGCTCAACAACATCATCGACCGGGAGTTACCTGGGCGCCCACCATTCAAATGTTGGGACCTACTTATCGGGGGCGAAACCCTTCATTTTTATTACAGGGATATCATACAATGTCTCCGGTCGCTCTACGGTGATCCTGAATTTGCACGCGACATGGTGTTCGCACCTGAGCGCCATTACACCAAACGCGACCGGACTTGTCGAGTATATAGTGAGATGCACACCGGTGACTGGTGGTGGGCAGTACAGGTGCGTCAATCATTGCGCGTGTTGATTTGAGTACTTAATGGTCCCACCAGACGTCTCTTGAATCACATCGACCAGGAGCGACAGTGATCCCAGTGATCCTATCCTCGGACAAGACACAGCTAACCCTCTTCCGCGGCAAAGCCGCATATCCTGTCTACATGACCATCGGGAATGTTCCAAAAGAAATCCGTCGAAAACCGTCGCGCCGTGCGCAGATACTCATGGGCTACATCCCAACAACTAAACTAACTAGCCTCACCAACAAGGCAGCTCGGCGGCGTGCCCTTGCTAACCTATTCCATGCCTGCGTGCGAACCATATTGGCTCCGATCGCAGGCTATGGCGGAACGGGGGTTGCGATGATGAGCGGGGATGGGACATGGCGCCGATGCCATCCCATCTTCGCTGTCTTTGTTGGGGATTACCCCGAGCAGATATTGGTAACGTGCACGTATAGCGGCCAGTGCCCCAAATGCACCGTACCTCACAACCGACTTGGGGAATTCGTTCAGTTCCCACTCCGCAACTATGATCGAGCCACACAAACCTATTCGGAGGTGGACGAGGATGTACACGTGTTCCACGCCGCATGTCGTGAGGTGGGCCTCAAGCCCATTTTTCACCCTTTCTGGGAGTCCCTCCCGCTCGTCAATATATTCGTTTCGATTACCCCTGACATCCTGCATCAGATGCTCCAAGGTGTAATGAAGCATCTGATCGCGTGGCTTACTCGTTCCGGAGTTTTTGGCGCTGGGCAAATCGACGCGCGGTGTCGATCCTTGCCACCCAATCACCATATCAAGACTTTTTCGAATGGGATAACGATACTGTCTCGTGTCTCGGGACAGGAACACAAGGAGATGTGTCGGATCCTGCTTGGTCTAGTTGTAGACCTCCCCCTTCCCTCCGGACAAGCCACATCACGCATTGTTAGATCCGTACGTGCGCTCCTCGATTTCTTGTATCTCGCACAGCTCCCTTCTCAGACTACTGATACAATGACGCGACTCGACGAGGCTCTGGCTCGGTTCCACAGCAACAAGGCCGTATTTGTCGACTTGGGCATTCGTGACCACTTTGACATCCCGAAGTTCCACTCTCTGATGCACTACAGCCCGTCGATCGCACTTTTCGGCACTACAGATAACTATAACACTGAGCAGACTGAGCGGCTTCACATTGACTTCACCAAGGACGCTTACCGCGCGACAAACCACAAAGACGAATACCCCCAAATGACCACTTGGCTGGAGCGCCGCGAGAAGGTGCTGCAGCACACAGCGTTTATCAAGTGGTGGCAGCAGCCTGTGGCCGAAGAGCGGAGCAGCCAGCCTCCAATTGGGCCTTCGGGCCCTGTTCCCCGCAGCGTGAAGATGACCCGAAACCCATCTGCTAAGGCAGTGTCCTTTGACCAGCTTTCAAGGAAACACGGCGCCATTGATTTTCAGGACGCGCTAGCAGATTTCGTTGCTCAGGTCAATCACCCTGAGGCATCAGCGGCAGCCCTGAGAACACTGGCTGCAGATACACTGCTTCCGTTCCGTTCCGTTCCTGTCTTCTACAGAATCAAATTCACATCAAACAGTACATCTGCAGTCATCGACGCGGTCCATGTCCGGCCTGAACAGAGAGATACCCATGGACGCTCAGTACCATCACGGTTCGACACTGTCATTGTCCATCACCGGCATCGGCTCGGGGGTCGTGCGCAGGGGAACAAGTTCAATGGTATGTCTATTTCTGATCGGTAACTGAACCGTCTAATTACTGTAACTACTCAGGCCAGCAAATAGCCCAGGTCCGCGTCGTCTTTCAATTACCAGCAAGGTCTATTCCCCACTTATTCCCCTCTTCAACCACGGTACTGCCAACACACCTCGCATACGTCGAGTGGTTTTCCCCAATTCCAGCCACCCCCGATGCCAATAGTTTGTTGTATAGAGTATCTAGGTTGACACGCAACGGCCGGCGCGAGGCCAGTATTATTCCCGTTGATTCTATATTTTCAAGTGTACACTTATTTCCCCGATTTGGACAACAAACACACGGGTGGAACACCTTTTCGGCATTGGAATCATGTCATTCGTTTTACATAAACCCTTTCAGCGACCGGGATATGTATCTTGTATTTTCGTAGTTAACTATCGACTGGCTGTACAATACAACATGAGCCTCACGCAGGCTTGCTCAACCCTGTCGGCCGTACTTGCCCCACCTGCAGATTTCACCCGTCGCCCTCCACATTTTCAGTCTCCGCTTCCCTTGTCAATCGTGTTTTCAATCGTGTTTCATTCCGTTTCCCTCTCCTACGTAGGCGCTAATCCAACGTTTCTGCCTCGACATCACCGGACGCACGGTAGATGGCCTTGACCAAAGCCAGCTAGAGGAGTGTAAGAAACCGAACCCACGATATGTACTTGAGCTCCATCCGTTTCCCTCTCCTACGCTAATATTTTAATCCACCGTTTCTGCCTTGACATCACCGGACGCACGGTAGATGGCCTTGACCAAAGCCAGCTAGAGGAGTGTAAGAAACCGAACCCACGATATGTACTCGAGCTCCATCCGTTTCCCTCTCATACGCTAATATCTTAATCCAACGTTTCTGCCTCGACATCACCGGACGCACGGTAAATGGCCTTGACCAAAGCCAGCTAGAGGAGTGTAAGAAACCGAACCCACGATATGTACTCGAGCTCCATCTGTTTCCCTCTCATACGCTAATATCTTAATCCAACGTTTCTGCCTCGACATCATCGGACGCACGGTAGATGGCCTTGACCAAAGCCAGCTAGAGGAGTGTAAGAAACCGAATCCACGATATGTACTCGAGCTCCATACGTTCTGCCTCACTATCGTCTCTCTCCCGTATCACCCGCCCTTGCTGTCTCGGCCCCGGACACCTGCTCGATGCCACCTGATGGCCTTGCGTTCGAAGCTCTGCCCAAGCCCACCCTTCGTCGCATTACTACCCGTACGTCCATCAATCACCAAGGGTCCCTTTCGTCCTGTCTAACTGTCTAACCCATTCAATTTCGCTTCACCACTCCCGTCTCTAACACTATCACCTAGTTGGCTGTCTCTAACCACCCTCAAGATGCCGTTAGAGGTCACACGGTTCGTCGCGCTCGCCGTGGGATTCGGAGGAGGTTTTTTATTGTCGTGCGTCATCGTGTCTCAATTTCTTGGGTTCTCGGGCGTCGATCATTTACGATTCTTTCTCTTGTGTCGACAGCCCCTTGCGACCCTCTGTCGATCCCCATCCCGAGGAAGCGACTATCTTCGTGTACTCTAGGGAGCTCGTCCCCGACCCGAGGAAGCGACTATCTTGTGCACCAAAGAGCTCGTCCCCGTCCCGAGGAAGCGACTATTTTCGTGTGATAAGGAGCTCATTCCCATCCCGAGGAAGCGACCTATCTTCATGTAACTTTACCATGCCTGATCACTTATGCGGATGGGACCACCAAGTCAAAAACACCAATTTTCTCACTCACCTCTAGTTTGATCCCCACCAAATTAAATACACGATGTCTAGTAGTGCTACTCCTTAATGTACTTGAACTTTTTTTTTTTGTCAAATTCCCGCCGCGCCGCAAAGATAGAAAAAAGGCTCTGTCACGCCTGCCGGGGTTCAATTTGGTGGCTGACTACTTTCCGAAAATGGAGGTGAGTGGTCTTGCCTCTTCGGTCGAGCGGAGTTCCAAACCTTCCAAAATGGGACCTTGACTAAGCGTGATCGTGGTCCCGTCCGAATTAGTCCAGTCCAGTCCAGTGAGCTTGGTTGATTCCCACGCCCGAGGAACCGACTATCTTCATATGGTCTTAGTTCGCCGCTCACCCAAATAGGTAGCTACCACATCAGGCAGGTGGTTGTAATTATTCGCCCAGAATCGCCCAGAATCAAAATAATCAGTGCAGGATCTCCAGAATCAAAATAATCACTTATTTATCACTCCAGTATCACCAATAAGCAGGGGAGGTTTTCCCTGATGACTTATTGGATTACTTGAACTGAATCCATGTTCTTACCACTACTCTCTAATCAGTCATTCTTCATTTCCTTCTCCAATGCTGAACCCTTCTATCAACAGGCTCTCCCAGGTGTGTCCGGTGTTTCTATTCGCGTTTTCTTTTCTGTTTTTGGATCCATTTATACATAACGGAGTTACAGACCGGTCATAGCGTGGGCCCACTATAGTTAAAAGAAGGGTAGTCCTTGTATCGTAAGGTGCCCCTAAGAGTCGTAAATAAGAGCAAAGGTCTTAGGGAAGGAGTCGAGATATATAAGCCACCGCATGGGAGGCGGGATACAGCGAACGAGTCACGGGTCAGAATAGACGGTTTTTAGGCCGCGGATTAGTCCGACAAAATAGAGACGAAAGAGGAAACTAAACCTCAGTGTGCACCTTACCTAGTCGGGTTCAGGGGGCACGTTCGGGGAGGCAGATTCCGGCTTGGAGAGTGCGCGCGTCTGGTCAAAAGCATCTCAGCTCCCTTGCGGGTGCCGAGGAGCTGATGGAAGGGAACTCATGGTTGGATGGGGTTGTCGTAGAAAGGATGCCCATGTCGATTCTGGGTTGGAGGTAGCGCGGACAGTGGCGTTCTATTCGCGTTTTCCTAACAGTTGTTCGAAACGATCCAATTCTGATCTAGCACTCTTCCTCTCTCCATGGACGTCTAGCGGAGAGGCGGCGGCCCAGAATCGTATCGTTATAGTAACATGGTCACTAGCTTAGGGTAATTGAATCCTTCACGAACTACATGCCATAGTGAGAGTCGACTGCTGTGTCGGCCTTGCATCTTGCATCCGACATTCACGGTAACTCGAGCCATTGGCAACAAATTCGCCTATAAATAGTGTCACGGCGGCGCATATGTGACAGCGTATCACTCGCGCAATCTCTCTGGCTAGTTATTTTGGTGGGTTGAGGAGCCCGGATCAACTTGAAGTATGTACATTAATCGCAAGAAGTCAGGCGTCCCAAGACCTGTCACCTACGGGGCCCAGCGTCAGCAAACGACGAAACTGAATACTAGACACGAGACAGGCGGGACATACCGGGTCCCATCCGACAACGGCGGAGAATCCATCGGTATTGCAAACCCGGGTTCGAGCCAGACACGATGTCGTTGAAGCCGTTGAGGCCGCCACCATAAAGCCAGGGGTTCAGAAAGCCGAGCGGGGGCTTGCCTTGCGAAAGTCGGTGGTCATTAAGTAGGGAGATAATTCCGGCCACGATCTGTACTTTGGCGGTCAGCGCGACGCTCGAGGATGGATGGCGAAGAGAGGAGGGAGGAAGGAGAGACGCACTGGCGTTGAGCAGCTTGTTCCTTCCAAGATTTCCTCCCTTCCCTTGTGGAAAAACGAGATTGTCTTCGCCTGTGCGGCAATATCTGGGACGGCGCGGCCTAAAGGGCTGCACAAGTTACAACGGAATATGTCAGATTAGGTCACGCGCGGACACACTTGTAAAGGCCAGAATACTGCGGGCCGAGGTTGTTGAGGTAGGTGGACACCGCCTGCTGCTGGTACTCCGGGCGCCGAAAGTATTCCGAGAAACCGCCACCAGAGAGGCTGGCTGCAACCTCTGGCATGAAGCTCGTCGTTCCCCCCACGGCAGTGACGTAGGGACCTGCAAAAATGTGGCCGTGTGGTGAGCCGCCTGTACCTGCGCTTGTGCACTGCCTGCGGGTAGATAATAAAAGCCACACGCACAGGTTGCGGGGAAGACAGGAATGAATCTGGCGGTGCAGTCACCTTTGCCGACACCGCTGTCGCCGCTTGCGAAGAGGACACTGGCGCCACGCGTGCCGAGCTGCGCGAACAGGTTGCACACCTGTAACGCATAGTCCGCCGGGAAGCTGTTCTCACTGGTGCCATACGACGTGGTGATCGTTTGCGGGACGTCCTGCTTGCTGAGGACGTCGTGCAACCATACAAGGAAAATTTCGCTGGTCGGCGATTTCTTTGTGCTGTAGAAAATGTGCGGGGTCGGGAATGTCATGCCCTCACTGAGCTGAAGGTCGACGTTCGCTTCTTTTCCAGGGTTATTCGGGTTGTATCCGCCGCCGTTGACTGATAAGACGACATAGGTCGCATCGATCCCGTCGGGGCGGTATTTGCCCATGTACGAGGTCAGGTCCGTTGGGCTCGGGTACTGCTCTGCATATCCCGTAACCCCGACCACGTTTCGGCCCGTTGCACTGGGCACGTAAGAGAATGTGCCATACAGCCAGCGGAGGAATGGCGGCGTTACGATGGTAATACCTCGGCTCAATGGCATCGTCACGGGCTCTCCCGATGACGACTTCCCCGACCCCACTGCTGCCACATCGGAACGCTTGCGCGGTGTCTGCCACCGCGTGAGTGGAGAGGAAAAGAACGTCGTAGGTGCCACAGTCTGCACATGCCCATGCAGCACTACAGGAAGCGAGTACCCAAGTGTGCGGACAACGGTCTCGTTCGTCTCGGTGTGCGTGTAGAGCTGGTATGACGCGCCAAGGAGGTCGTTGGCTTGGGAAACGGACACTCCGGTGACGGTCAGAAAACTGCCGCCATGTGTCACTGAGACCGAAGAGGAAGTCACGCGGTGGTGCTCGAGCCAAGAATGGACGAGTTGGACAGTATCTGGATGGGGAGCAACAATATCAGCGACTTGCTCCCTAGACAAGTGCATGCCATATCTGTACCAGAGTAGCGGCACACGTGAGAACATGGGTAGCGAATGCATAGTGGAGGAGACGTGCCTTGGATGTCCAGGATTGCTGACCTCATTGAGCGCGTCTATGAGGGCATTCTCGCGGTCCGGCTTGAGCGCGATGTAGAGATCGATGATGGTGTCAGCTGTCGGGTGGCCTAGGGACTCCCAATTGTCCGGGATTGATTTCCAGGAGTGTTTAGATCGGATGTCGTCCCAACGCGATGTGGCAATGCCACCAAGAGGAACAGTGGAGAGAAGGAAGAGTACAGGGATCCAATGGTAGCGCATGGTTACAGGAGGTCACCGAGACGGTGTCTACGGCACAACGAGTTGTGAGGTTCAGAGAGGGCAGGAGGGCACTGACAGTGAGCGGTCGGATCTCAGGACTGGGAGACGAAATATAAATAAATCCCCCCCCAAAAAGAAAAAGAAGAGAACTCGAATGGTCAGTCAATGAGGCGATCCTTGACATGCTTGACATTGGATCCGGCGTAGTCCAGGTGACGGAGTGTAACAGGGCGAAGGCTCTGCAACGAACCGTGGCGGCATCAGCCAAAAAAAAAACATATTTTCATTCCGCGGGCTGTGGTAAGGCGCAGAGACCGAGAACGGTCCAGAGAAGGGACTACACTGCCAAACGTACTGGACCCTGTTTGAGGGTCCGGTCGCCCAGGGTACGTGTGGCCGCAGTTTAGGCTCATTCCCGTGGCTGGTCGAGAGGAGTGACCCTTAAGCGGTGGCAAAAAAAAAACCTCCCTGGAATATGCGCGGCCTCTGCCTGCTAGGGCCGCCGACTCAGGGCAAAGGGCAATGACTTTGTGCAGAGGGGCGCTCGGGCTGTCAGATCCAACATGGTACATCTGTCTGCCACCCGTCTCCGAGGGTAAGGGTCAGTGCAGTATGCCCAGAGGTGGGCAAAACCAAGCAGTCAGTAGCGGTTTCGAACCTGCGAAAGTTCTCGTCAGGGAGCTACCGCTACCCCGGGCCGACCGCTGCGCCTTCCGAGACCATTTAGGGAGCCTACCAGTCTTACGACCTACCAGGGGAGTTGGCCAGCATAGCGCGGCGCGGCGCGACCCCTGGTGGACTGGTTGCAATTGGGGCGAGTGTGAGCGGGGAGGAGGGAGGCTTCCTGCTCGGCTTATATAGCCAGCCAGCCAGCGCGGCATCATTGGCACTGTGCTCCCACACGCACTCCGGGCAGCCAAAACGGGCAACCCCTTTCAGGGCCCCGGCTGCTCTTTTTCGACCCCATATGGTCCCCCGTCAGCGAGGTCATATCGCTGTGGGACCCCTCTGCCATCCGAAGATCCGATAGCGGCAAAGTCTAGACATCATTTTGTCCCACGTCATAGACCGACCGTGTAGCTCCGTGTCGTACAGCTCCCAGTATGAGAAAATCCCGAGCGATGTACCATCATGCCAATGTCACACGTGTCGTCCTTGTTTACAACCACTACACCCTCTGGTCAAAAGTGTGGGAGAGATATAGTAAGCCGTGGTATTCATGCAAAGCCGCTAGCTGCGGCGGCCGTAGCGACATTGACTAGCGGAGCGGGAGACCCTCGCCGCCCCCCTATACCCATGCCCACGCGGATCAGGAGGTCTTCGTCCCACTCGACAACATTCTTCTCGAATACACACACGATCGTCGAGCCTCCTGCCATGACAAACGGGAAGTCAGCACACAGCCCGGACAAGGCCCGTCGGTAGAGGCGGACGCACCGAACGCAAAGTAGCCAAGCTCCTGTCCGCGCTTGACTCTCATAATGCGAACGGATCAGTCACTGCTTTAGGCGGCGCGTGTACATCAGTGGAGCGAGGTGTATTAGGTTCTTCATTCGACATTTACAAGACAGACAGCCACAGACACGAAGAGGAGGTAATTTGACGAATTCAAAAATGAGTCAATAAGTGGCGGTTTTGTGGCCTCGCCACCGAATTGTCGCGATTTACGAAGCCGAAGAATCCGGAACCTCAGGTGGTCGGAACACCGGTGGTAACCACCGGTAAATGACTCGCCGTGCAGTCTGTTTGTGAACCTGGAATGACTGTGGAATCGAGAGACGAGCGAGTTGTTCATCGATCACCAACCTACAAGTTGAGCATGCAACGTGGACCAAGATGTCGTGTGAAGCAAGGTCCATCAAATCAACACAGTTCAACTCGTACCACCCGTCGTCTCCAAGCGTCGGCGCGACCGACACGACGCTAAGCGTAGGCGACGCCACGGGCCGCGCGCCGCGGCCTACCAATCATACCTCGACGACGCAAACACAGACCACCGAGGTGCAGCTGCAGCGACGGCCTTCTCATTGAGCGGCGCGTGTATCGAGTCGTACATGGACGGTGGTATTCGCGCGCCGGCCATTCACGCCGGCAGGGGCCGTCGGTGTGGCAGCGCATACACCGTGCTGGTGCGCGAGTCTGAGCGCGGCGGCGGCGATACGCTCGCGGTCGCCATGGCCATCTTCTTAGGCCGCGCCGCGAGCCTGGAGCTGCGCAACGCGAGTCTCGAGTGCAGCGACCTGGTCGCGCAGTTTGTTCTCGGGGTCCTAACACACACCGTCGTCAGTTATTGACAAGGTCGAATACGGCGCGAAACGCTGTACCTTTGCGATGCGCTCCTCGGCGTCCTTCTCGTCGGGCTGGATCCGCACCGGCGAGTATTCTGGCTTGAGCTGCGCTGCGCGGTCCTCCGCCTGCTCGTCCGCTAGCTGCGCGTCCTCGAGCTCCGGCTCGTTCATCTGGACCTGCGAAACGAGCGAGGCGAGTTGCTCGAACTGCTCGTTGGCGCGCCGGAGGTCCTCCAAACGGTTCTACTGTAATACGTGCCGGTGTCGCTTCGCGCGATAAAGACGCGGCCGTGGAAGCGCTCACTGGGCCGCGAAAGGAGAACGACCTACTGCGCTTCTAGGGCGTGCACCTTGAGGGCTGTGAGTCTGATATGCGCGACTCGACATGGGGACGAAAACTCACTTTGGATACAAGGGCCTGTTTATCTGCATTCAACTCTCGGTCCAGCTTCTTAAGCTCAAGCAGGCGCTCAATCGTCACGTTGGGCGTCTTCAGCCGGGCCAACTATTGCAACAGCGCCTCCATAGTGCGCGCCTGCGAAGTGGCGGCGTCCGTCGCGCGCGGCAGCATGAACGCCTGTATCTCGTCCACCTTGGCGCGCAGCTGGTCACGTTCCCCTTTGGCCGGGGAGATGCGCTCCGGCATGAGGTCCTTTCCGGCTCACATTGGCCAGCTGCACCTGCAGATCCGAATTCGTCGCCACCATGCTTCGCGCCTCCTCAAAATCTGCTTTCGTGACGGTTTGGGCGAAAAGCTCGGCGTGCGTGAGCTGCGCGGCCTTGATGGACGCGGCCATGTTGTCGGGGGGGCCATGAGACGGGAAAGGACGTCTTGGTGCAGTGCGACGGTCTCATCCGGGAACCGTTCCTCGTACTGCTGCAGCACGATGCAGCACGAGCCTGCGTAAGATGTCCTGCGGATGAACCGATGTGTCCGAGAACAACGAGCAGGCGTGCTCATCACGAGGAGGGAAGCGCGGCGGTGGAGGTGGCTCCTGCAGAGGGGTAAGAACATCCCCGGCCAGGATCAGTGATGAACCCACCACGTGTTGCTTTGTGAGAAATGGCGGGGAGGTGCAGGTCGTCGAGCGATGGGCAGGATCTCCGGCGATGCTCGCGTTTTCACTGTGGACGTTGCTGCTGCCATTGCGTTCCGAGCGCCTTGAATAGGCCCACGGGGACGGTGTTCGTCGAAATGGGGTGCTTAAAGTCAAGAGGAATCGGCGCGCGGCGCGCCTTCATCAACAACGGGATTGGCAGCTCGTGCTCATCGTCTACATCATTGCCCTCGATGTCTCCGTCTCCATCGTGGTCTACGTCTCCATCGCAATGTCCATCACTGACAGGGTTCGTTGCCTGCAACGCTGCCTTCTTGATCGCGCCAATGTCGATGCCACCCAAGCCTGGGAACGTGAACGGACGCGCAGCCACGTTTAATGTACCTCGCCGTTGGGCCAGAGACAGCGGCACGCTCTTATGTGTGGGCGACTCCTGCCAGTGCGGGAACTTGAACGAAGTCATCATGACCCTGCTATCTCCGCTTACATCCGAGTCTGCAACGGAACCCACCGAGTTATAATACAGCGTTGACGCTTCTTGCGGCCTTATTGGGCCCGTATCGGTTCTGCATCCACGGTGGTATGGGGTGGCGGCGAGGGTAGTTGTGGCCGTGGGTACGTTCGGTGGTAGCGTGAACGTGAATGCACTATGTCGGAGTTCTTCCGACAGTAACTTACGAGTCATTGGTGGCATCATTACTGTAGTGGTGCCAATTGTTGTTAACCCGGGTCAGCTACTGGCAGCTCTTTCATCATCATCCACAAAGTCTAGTTCATTATCCACATTGTCTCAGGGGTTTATAACACCACATTACTGGATTACTTGAATTGAATTCGGGTTCTCGTTCTCGCTGCTACTCTTTAATCAGCCATTCTTCTTCCCTCTCCGAGTTTTGTTGATCCCAAGGCTGATCCCCTTCTATCGACCAGCTCTCTCAGGTGTGTCCGGTGCTCCTATTTGCGTTTTCTCAACCAGGTGTCCGAGAACCCACTGCTAATCTTCAATCAGCATTTGTCTGCTCTCTTCACCGAGTGATCCGTCCTTCGGTGCCACCTCACGTATCAATAAGATGACTCAAGTTCGCCGCAGTACACGAGTACCAGTACGCGCTCAAGGTGCGTCCTTCAGCACCCCGTGGCAACTACAGCGAGTACTGACTTTGTGTGGCACAGGTGGCAGTCACAGAACAGCAACGACAATCGGCATGCTTCCAGACAATGTCTTACTCGAGATATTTGATTTTTATCGAAGCCAATCATCTACTCTCCTAGAGGGTCTCTCACACTACCTTGTATGGAAATGGCACTTACTGGTGCACGTATGTCGAAGATGGCGACAAATCGTATTGGAGTCACCACTTCGTCTTGATCTCCAAATCCTCTGCACACACAGAACCCCTGTCAGGAAGAATCTCAGTATCTGGCCAGCCTTTCCTATCGCTATTAATTATCGCTCACCCAGGAGAGGCAAAAAGCCATTCGGACAAGGCAACCGTGACGTCATTGCTGCACTGAAGCAAACTGATCGCGTATGTTATGTCGGCCTCAATGTAACAGGTTCACAGTTGGGAAAGATGGCCACAGTGATGCAGACGTCGTTTCCGGTGCTGACGCAACTCCACGTTGCCTCGAACGACGGAAGCGCACCGGTCCTTCCTGCCAGATTCTTGGGAGGATCTGCACCATGTTTAAAGAAAATCACACTATCTGGCATTTCCTATCCGACATTACCAACGCTTCTTTTGTCCACCAGTAACCTTGTCGCCCTCAATCTTCTCGATATACCCCCGACTGGTTACATTTCACCCGAGGCGGGTGGTTGCGTGTTTGGCCGCATTGCCCAGTCTCGAACTCTTTGCCATTGAATGCCAATCAGCCACTCCCCGCCCTGGTCGGATACACCTACCTCCAATACCACGGACTGTCCTCCCTGCTCTCACCACCCTTATTCTCAAGGGTGCTAGCGAGTATCTGGAGGACCTTGTTGCCAGAATCGGTGGCCCTCGACTGGACGAGATCTTCACTATTTACTTGAATCCATTTGTTGACATTCAGGTTGATCAACTCTCCGAGTTCATTGATTGCTCAGTCGGCCCGGAGTTAGACATATTCAAGCACGCGCATGTTGACTTCAACAGTAACGGAGTCGTCTTCTTCGTCCAGATTCATGCAAACCCGAATCGTCGCCTTACTTGGAATAGCATCTTCTGCGGAGGGATGGATTGGCAACCATCGCACACGGCCCAGATGGTCAGCCAATTTTCCGCTGCACTCTCCAATGTGGTCCATCTAAAGCTCACGGTCGAGCTCGAGGAAGATTGTCAATTAGATGGTATGGACGACATCGAATGGCTGCTCCTTCTCCGCCAATTCTCCACTGCACAGACGCTGCACGTATCTCCGAAGCTCGCAGGGTACGCTGCTCTTGCACTGGAAGACATCACGGCGGAGATGGTCACCGAATTGATGCCATCCCTTGACCTAATCTGCGTAGAGGGTCAGCCGGCATCATCCATTGAGAAGTTCGTCACTGCCCGCCGGCTCTCTGGTCGCCCTGTCACTGTCGCCAACACAGAGATGGAGTTCGATAGGAGATTCGAGTCCTATGTCAGCAGATAATTGAACATCCTATACTGGCTGCGTCACTATGCTCAATGACCTACGATCCAATAGTTCTAATCATCCCTGTCACGTTAGGGATGGACGCCGACGAATGTATATATACCACTTTAGTTGTCGAATGTACCAACGTACTTGTCGTGATTGGTTGGTTTTGGACTAGGAGTCCCGTTGACCGCCGATGACTGGGATTGAGGTCCACACGCGGCAGTAAGATCCCCAACATGATCCATGCAACACCGAAAAATGGAGAGGGGGGTGGTTACGTTGATGGTACCAGATTCTGATTCACGCTCGGGGTGTCATCCTACTGCAATTGGTCGCGTTATGGCTTGCTGCGATTGGATTTGGGATATCGTCGACTCAAACTATGCCGAGCACGTGAGAGAAGGAAACCGAGATTCACGAAGCCTCAGAGCATGAAGAATCCGGAACCTCAGGTGCCCGGAACACTGGTTGAAACTGCCTGTGAATGTATTGCAGTGGTAAAGGGACAACCTGTCGGTGAACCTGGAATGACTATGGAACCGAAAGACGAGCAAGCCCTTGAGCAAGCCTACATGACAAAAACAACACCGGTTTTCAATGATCGCGTGTTGCCATCGATAACCCCTTATCAAATCAATTTATTTCCTTGAAACATCTGGACATTGTATTGAAAGACTCTAGGTTGACGCCCCCCTGCCCCTCATGTTGCCCTTCATTTTCAACAGTGCTGATATATACGAAGAGGAAGAAGAAGAAGAAGAGGAAGAAGAAGAAGTTGCTGCTGCTGCTGCTGCTGCTGCTGCGTTATGTATCATCACCTCTTGCGTCGCCTTCGCATCTATCCTTGAGGCTCGCGACGCACGGAATGAGCAACGCCGACGGTACAGGCAAACTCTCTGCCGAGGAGAGTTGCACCCAAATCCTCGTGCTGGCACACCACGGCAAAGGCTCCGGGCAAGCCAGGAAGACTGCGGACGCCGGGGCGATGACGACTCCATGTCCATCACCAAGGCATCAACATCGGACGACGGATTTAGTCTCCGTGACGGCGACGACGACGAGCCTCCTCCAGGGGAGAAGCGGGATGCACCGGTGACCACCAAGAAAGCGACGCAGCCCTTTGAGATGAGCGAGTCCGGCTCGGACGTTGAAATTAAAAACGACCCGCTACCGCTACTGAAGAGCGCCCCAGCCCCGGCTGTTAAAAGCGAAAATGAAGATTTGGGGGACGACCTTATACGAGCGGCACTGGCAAAGGGCAAAGGCAAGGCTGTACAGGCGGGCAAGCGCAAGTCGTAAGCGCTGCCTCTATTCCACTCCTTTCTAATCAATTCTGTTTCCCAATCCTAACGGTTGCATTTTATTTCGCTCGTGACTTAGTCTAGACAATGAGGACGAGGATAGCGACGCATATATCAGGCATGTAAAGAAGACCAAGGCGACTGCACAGGCCACGGTGACAAAGTCTTTCTAGAAGACGAGAAGAATCTGGCGGGAGCCAAACTAGTGTCGAAAACTACTACCGTGCGCAAGCCGTCTGGAAGCACCAAGCTACCACCGAAGAAGGCCCACGGAAAGGCTATGGAGACTAGCGATGACGAATTTTAGACGAGTGAGCCAGTTGCGCGTCGAGCTGCGGCAAAAGCAGCATATATCGAGCCGTCGGACGACGATGATGAATAATTTTTGCTATCACCTGTGCTTTGTCTTGCGTCTGAGCGGAGACGATGTATCATACAGTTCGCTCTTTTAGTTTGCTTCAAAATTCTACTCATCCGAGTTCTGTCAGAATACACGCAAATATATGATAGAATTATCACAACCGGGTCATGGTTTTACTTGATGTTGCCGACAATCAAGCTCTGCTAGATGAGCGTCAGTGGTTGCAGGTCTCGTAATAAGCCTCAACCTTAAACCTCGTGACCGTGCGATCAATCTGTGCGTGTCAAAACTATCGCGAGAAGATAACTACAGTTACGGTCCTCTTTTGCGACTGACGTGTAAAACCGCCCAACATGAAAAGTGATAAATAATAACACCACCGTTCCACGTGTTTAACAAACACCAACGCATCGAGACCCTCTACATCGAGATGATTGGTGAGCTACCCAGTGTCAGGAATCCATTGAAGGAAAAGAAGCTGAGAGGTCTACGTACTTGGGAAGTGTGGGTATCGCAATGATAGCGCAAACACAACGCGCGACATTTGGCCTCCACTCAGCTCGGGCTATCCAACCTCCTCAGGGCATCTTCAACATCTACCTTCCCGCTAGTTTCTTGAGGATATCTCAAAAAACTAGTGGGAAGGTCGGATATTGCTGTTTCTGACTAAATACGAGAGCGATGGAGTGTTGATCTTGCAGAGATGACTTGTTCGATCGATTTTGTTGCATCTCCTTCGTCGTGGAGAGTACTCGGCCACGATTATGTCGACGAGCGCATCATCCTAGCTCACCCGGACATATACCTTACTGCCTGTAAAATATGAACATTACAAGGGTCGACAAAAATGAACACATATGCATGCGGAATCGCAGCTTTGCGATTCCTTGACGAGCCAGTCGTCTAGAAGGCTATTCTCAGTCTTTTCTGGTACTCGCTCGACCCGGCATCAAGGGTCGAGTTGAATTGCGACGACATGCTGGTGATGGAAGATTTGTTAGTAAGATAGTGTGAGAGCAAGTCGATGGGGGAATACTTCGTTTTTCTTGGCTGGCAAAATTTGCGCGGCCTGATTTGCCTCGTGCACGATACAAGAGATAGCCGCGGGTGACAAGTGACCTCGACACGGCCGATAAACGCAGTTTACATTCGAAGCCATTCAGCAATGACGGCCACGGAGGCAGCTGAGATCCGGTATGAGATGCTGGGTGAGGATGTAGTTGAGATCGACCTGTGACGCACCTTGCCGTTGGGCCGGAGACAGCTCTTACGTGCAGGTGCTTCTTGCAGGAACTTGGACGACGTCATCACGACCCTACCATCTCCGCTTACGTCCGACGCCGCAACGGAGCCCACCGAGCTGCGGCGTTGACGCTTCTCGCGACCGTGCTGCGCGCGTATCGGTTTTGCATCCACGGTGGCATGGCCCAGTGAGGTGGCGGCGAGGAACGCGGAGGTGGGGTCGAGGGTGGCTGTGGGAACTAGGGTACGTGCATGGTGGTAGCATGCACTGGGTCTGAATACTGGGTCCTCATTCGAAGCTAGAAACCATGAAGCTGAAAAGGAGGTGTTGTCTTTGGCATGGGTTTTTGAGCTATAAAACATGGAAACAGGGAATAATCCTTACTGCCAGCCTTGGATTGTGGGGAGGAGACGACGGCGATGTAAAAATTGTTGTCCATAGCCTCGAGAAGTAGCCCGTCCAGCAATGTGGATGAGCGTGAGAGAGAGGGGCTGAGGGACGGGAACCGGTAGTGGTATTGAGACGACGGCCGCGTGAGTGAGGTTGTTGTGCGGGGTAAACAGGGTGGATGCGACGATTCATTTTGGGGGTACTGACTGTACGAGGGTGGGAAGTTTGGGTGCAAATGTGAGGCCTGGAACTCGGGAATCTTCATGCAAAGAATGTATGGCAGGTACATACCTCGATGGGACCCATGGCGGTTACCGCGGCCTCTGCGGATGCGTTTGGCGGGAGGAGCATCCTCGGTGTCATGGCGATGACGCACACGAGCGGGTGTTTATGATGCGACGGCTAAAGCTACTGAAGCGCGGGGAACTGGAGCACAAGCTAGAGAGGGGGAACTGTTGGTGTGTGAATCGTTATTAGTATTATTATTATTATTAGCAAGTTCGGGAGAGTGAGCTAGGGAATGTGACATGGGGCGAAGGAGGGGGTATGGGTCATACCGGAGGCAGGGCGCGTAGCCATCGGACATCCGCCACAGTACGAGTCAACCAGTACGAGTCAACCAGGCTACGGGTAGTATCTTCGTCCGTCCACGGAGCCTAGTTCGTTATCCACATTACAGTAATTGTCAATAGATTCTCAGAGGTTTGTCACAGCCCTCGTTTACATTACTTGAACTGAATTCAAGTTCTCACCGCTACTTTCCAATCAGCCATTCTTCATTTCCCGCTCCGAGTTTTACTGAACCCCCCTCCTATCGACCTGCTCTCCCAGGTGTGTCTGATGCTTCTATTCGCGTTTTCCCAACCAGTTGTCTGAGCACTTACTGCTGGTCTTTAATAGCATTAGACCGCTCTCCTCACAGTCCTCCGGTGCCACCTCACAGGCCTCACATATCAGTAAGATGTCTCAAGTTCGCCGCAGTAGACGATTACGCGCTCAACGTGCGTCTTTCAGCACCCTTGTCGCAACTGCAGCGAGTACTGACTTTTACGTGGCACAGGTGGCAGTTACAGAACTGCAACGACGGTCGGCATGCTTCCAGACAATGTCTTACTCGAGATATTTGATTCCTATCGAAGCCAATCACTTACTAGTCAAGATAATGTCCCTTTATGGCCATGGCACGTACTGGTGCACGTATGTCGACAATGGCGACAAATCATACTTGAGTCACCACTCCGCCTTAATCTCCAAATCCTCTGCACACACAAGACTCCAGTTAGAAAGAATCTCAGTATTTGGCCAGCCCTTCCTATCGCTATTAGTTATCACCCACCCAGGAGAAGCAAAAGGCCATTGGGACAAGCCAACGTCATTTATGCTCTCAAGCATCTCGATCGTGTATGTTATGTCAGCCTCGATCTGACAGTTCCTCAGTTGGGCAAGATGGTCATGGTAATGCAGGGGCCATTTCCGGTGCTGACCCATCTCAACATTTCCTTGGATGACGGAAATGCACCTGTCCTTCCCGCCAATTTCCTAGGAGGATCCGCACCATGTTTACAGACAATCCATTTATGCGGCATTCCCTTTCCAGCATTACCTTCGCTTCTTTTGTCTTCCAGTCACCTCGTCAAACTCGAACTTCGCAATATACCCCCGACTGGTTACATTTCACCTGAGGCGATGGTTGCGTCTTTGGCTGCGTTGCCCAAGCTCGAAACCTTCGCCATCGAATTCCAATCAGCTACTTCCCGCCCTGATCGAATGCACCCGCCTCCAGTAACACGGACCGTCCTCCCCTCCCTCACCTACTTTAAATTCCAGGGTGCTAGCGAGTATCTAGAGGACCTTGTTGCACGAATCGATGGCCCTCAACTGGACCATATCCTCACCATTTACTTGAAATCTGTTGACATTCAGGTTGCTCAACTCTCCAAGTTCATTGATCGCTCAGTCGGCCCCGAGTTAGTCCGGGACAAGCTTGCGCATTTTACCTTCTACAGTACCGGACTCACCTTCTTTGTGTATTATCATGCGTGTCCGAATCATCGCCTTATTTGGAATAGCATCTTCTGTGAAGGGACTAATTGGCAAGTTTCCCAGACAGCCCAGGTACTCAGCCAATTTTCCGCCGCATTCTCCAATATCGGCCATCTAAAGCTCGGGACCGGGCTCATGGAAGATGGTCAATTAGAGGGTACGGACGACGTCGAATGGCTGCACCTCCTCCACCAATTCTCCACCGTACGGACATTGCACGTATCTCAAAAGCTCGCAAGGCACGTTGCTCTTGCACTGGAAGACATCACGGCGGAGATGGTCACCGAAGTGTTGCCATCCCTTGACTTGATTTGCATAGAGGGCCAGCCGGCATCATCTGTTGAGATGTTCGTGACTGCCCGCAGGGTCTCTGGTCGCCCTGTCACCGTCACCAACACAGAAATGGAGTTCTATAAAAGACGCAAGCCCTATCTCTGCAAATAAGAGAAGGCCATATACCGGTTACATACTCTATGGTCTAGTGTTTTACGATCTAATAGTTCTATTCACCCTTCTGCACGTTTAGGGGACAATCACGCACGCCGACGAATGTATATATACTACCGTTACGAGTTGTCGAAGCCAACAATGGACTTGTCGTGATTGGTATATGGACTAGGAGTACTGTTGGCTGCCAATGACTGACATTGATTGCACGGCGCAATGAGGTCCTACAAGTGGATGTTCAGCGGAAGCAAGAACTACAACACGATCCATACGACGCTGAAAAATGGAGAGGGAGTTATTGCTTTCTGCGATTGGATGTGGGATATCGTCGACTCGAAACTAAGCCGAATATGAGAGAAGGAAACCGAGAGAATACAGAGAGAATACAGTGCCAGACATTTGATATATCGATGTCCGCACTCGTGGAGATAAACTTTTCTTTCACATTATGACCATTACGACCTTTATACCCACCCACGCTTTCACATCCCTTGATCTCTCGCAACCTCTCCGTATCTCACAATGCGAATGGATCAGTCACTGCATCAGGCGTCGCGTGTACATCAGTGTCGCGAGGTGCACTAGCCTGAGGTTTTTCATTTGACATTTATGAGACAGACGGCTGCAGACACGAAGAGGAATGTAATTTGATGAATTCAAAAATCAGTCAATAAGTGGCGGTTTTGTGTGGCTTCGCCACTGAATTATCACAATTCACGAAGCCTCAGAGCACGAAGAATCCGGAACCTCAGGTGGTCGGAACACCAGTGGAGACCGCCGGTAAATGAATCGCCGTGGAGTCTGCAATAGTACGAAAGGTAGCCGTTCTAAGGCAACGCGAGGAACGTCGAGCGGTGCCTTAGAAACATAGTCTTTGAGTGAGCTCGAGCGGGCGAAGCGGCACGTGCTCATTCGTGCTCATTCCTCCTTGCAATTGCGTGCCGCCACCTGCCCGCCCTGCTTGTCAACCGGTCTGAAAAACCGGTATTACTTTCGTTTTAACCCGCCCACCGCACCCTTTTAAAAAAGGATCGATGATGAGGTCCTCTGTGTACGCCGACGCTCATCCAGTCGCTCCGGGTCCCACCCACCCGTCGCGACCTCAGCCTTGGCCACAAGTACTCTCATTTTCGATCGAGAAGCGCTTCGCGCTTTCGCCCAATATCTCCTTGTTTTCTCTCCCTTTCGTACCGCATGAATTATCATACTATTTAATATCCATTCACAACCTCCTCCCCGCTGTTCTGAGAAATATAACCTATCAAAGATCGTCGTCCCGCCGGCAGCCCCATCTACCCCGTGCTGCGCCTCTCCATCCTTCCCACACCCTCTATCCAGCGCGGCACGGAGTCCCATCCGTAAGAGCTAAGAAAGCGACTCACAAAGACTTGGAAAAAGAGCCCACTATGACAAGTGGGACGCGTGAGCTCCGTTCTGCAAGCCAAATTAGCCAATGTCGCATCACATAGGGAGCTTCTCCATTCGAAAATCCAGTGGTACACGCTATGACCCGTATTTGCACTCGTTCGTATGTATCCAGGAATATAAATGGACTAAAAAAATGAGGGCGACCAAAAGCAATAAAAGACGAGAACAACGACAAGCATATTCCATTGACGTTGCGTTCCAACAAAACATAGTCGACGTAACTGCAGTAGAATCATCATAACGACAATACAGATACTATGACCGTATTGTAACGATCGTAGACGGATTGGGATCGTCACAATGGCTGAGATTCGTCAAATTGCGTTATGACTTCCACTGGGCTGGGCGTATTAGCGTCTGCTTTTACTATTTCTTCAGTTGTAATGCCAAATCTTGCCTGGACAACTTGAATGATAATGAGAATTGAAACGAACCAATTCTGATCTAACACTCTTCCTCTCCATGGACGTCTAGAGGAGAGGTGGCGGCCCAGAATCGTATCGTTATAGCAGCATAGTCACTTGCTTAGGGTAATTGAATCCTTCACGAACTACATGAGGGTCGACTGCTGTGTCGGCCTTGCATCTTGCATCCGACGTAAACACGGATTCACGGTAACTCGAGCCATTGGCAACAAATTGGCCTATAAACTGTCACGACGCATATGTGACAGCGTATCACTCGCGCAATCTCTCTGGCTAGTTATTTTGGTGGGTTGAAGAGCCCGGAGCAACTTGAAGTATGTACATTAGTCGCAAGAAGTCAGGCGTCCCAAGACCTGTCACCTACGGGGCGTGGGCGCAGTGTCAGCAAACGACAAAACTGAAGACTAGACACGAGACTGGCGGGACGTACCGGGTCCCATCCGACGATGGCGGGGAATCCATCGGTATTGCAACCCGGGTTCGAGCCAGACACGATGTCGTTGAAGCCCTTGAGGCCACCACCGTAAAGCCAGGGGTTCAGAAAGCCGAGCGGAGGCTTGCCTTGCGAAAGTTGGTGGTCATTAAGTAGGGAGATAATTCCGGCCACGATCTGTACTTTGGCGGTCAGCGCGACGCTCGAGGATGGATGGCGAAGAGAGGAGGGAGGAAGGAGAGACGCACTGGCGTTGAGCAGCTTGTTCCTTCAAATATTTCCTCCTTTCCCTTGTAGAAAAACGGGATTGCCTTCGCCTGTGCGGCAATATCTGGGACGGCGCGGCCTAAAGGGCTGCACAAGTTACAACGGAATATGTCAGATTAGGTCACGCGCGGACACACTTGTAGAGGCCAGAATACTGCGTGCCGAGGTTATTGAGGTAAGTGGACACCGCCTGCTCCTGGTACTCCGGGCGTCGAAAGTATTCCGAGAAACCGCCACCAGAGAGGCTGGCTGCAACCTCTGGCATGAAGCTCGTCGTTCCCCCCACGGCAGTGACGTAGGGACCTGCGAAAATGTGGCCGTGTGGTGAGCCGCCTGTACTCGCGCTTGTGCACTGCCTGCGGGCAGATAATCAAAGGCACACGCACAGGTTGCGGGGAAGATAGGAGTGAATTGAGCGGTGCAGTCACCTTTGCCGACACCGTCGTCGCCGCTTGAGAAGAGGACACTGGCGCCACGCGTGCCGAGCTGCGCGAACAGGTAACACACCTCTGACGCATAGTCCACCGGGAAGCCCTTCTCATTGGTGCCATACGACGTGGTGATCGTTTGCGGGACGTCCCGCTGGCTGAGGACAGCGCCCAACCATGCAAGGAAATTATCGCCGTCCGGCGAACGCTTTGTGCTGTAGAAAATGTGCGGGGTCGGGAATGACATGCCCTCAGTGAGCTGAAGGTCGAGGTTCGCTTCTTTTCCAGGGTTATTCGGGTTGTATTCGCCGCCGTTGACTGACAAGACGACATAGGTCGCATCGATCCCGTCGGGGCGGTATCTGCGCATGTACGAGGTCAGGTCCGTTGGGTTCGGGTAATTCTCTGCATATCCCGTAACCCCGACCACGTTTCGGCCCATTGCACTGGGCACGTAGGAGAAGGTGCCATACAGCCAGCGGAGAAATGCCGGCGTTACGGTGGTAATACTTCGGCTCAACGGCATCGTCACGGGCTCTCCCGATGACGACTTCCCCGACCCCACTGCTGCCACGTCGGAGCGCTTGCGCGGTGTCTGCCACTGCGTGAGTGGAGAGGAAAAGAACGTCGTAGGTGCCACAGTCTGCACATGCCCATGCAGCACTACAGGAAGCGAGTACCCAAGTGTGCGGACAACGGTCTCGTTCGTCTCGGTGTGCGTATAGAGCTGGTATGACGCGCCAAGGAGGTCGTTGGCTTGGGAAACGGACACCCCGGTGACGGTCAGAAAACTGCCGCCATGTGTCACTGAGACCGAAGATGAAGTTACGCGGTGGTGCTCGAGCCAAGAATGGACGAGTTGAACAGTATCTGGATGGGGAGCAACAATATCAGCGACTTGCTCCCTAGACAAGTGCATGCCATATCTGTACCAGAGTAGCGGCACACGTGAGAACATAGGTAGCGAGTGCATAGTGGAGGAGACGTGCCTTGGATGTTCAGGATTGCTGACCTCATTGAGCGCGTCTATGAGGGCATTCTCGCGGTGCGGCTTGAGCGCGATGTAGAGATCGATGATGGTGTCAGGTGTCGGGAGGCCTAGGGACTCCCAATTGTCCGGGATAGATTTCCAGGAGTGTTTAGATCGGATATCGTCCCAACGCGATGTGGCAATGCCACCAAGAGGAACAGTGGAGAGAAGGAAGAATACAGGGATCCAATGGTAGCGCATGGTCACACTGGGAGGTCACCGAGACGGTGTCTACGGCACAACGAGTTATCAGGCCTGTGAGGTTCAGAGAAGGCAGGAGGGTACTGAATGAGCGGTCGGATCTCAGGCCTCAGGACTGGGAGACGAAATATAAATGGATCCCCCCAAAGAAAAAGAAGAGAACTCGAATGGTATAATAAATTGGAGATTGGAGAGCACAACGGCGGGTTCCATTTTTGGTACCCAGTCGATGAGGCGATCCTTGACCTGCTTGACATTGGGGGCGGGGCTGGGTCCGGCGTAAGTCCAGCGTGACGGGAGTGTAACAAGGCGAAGGCTACCGTGGCGGCATCAGCCAAAAAAACATATTTTCATTCCGCGGGCTGTGCTACTAAGGCGCAGAGACCGAGAACGGCATGACCAACACGGGTCACTAGAAGCCTAGTAGAAGGTCTGGGTATTATGTCAATGCAGGAATTGGGGTAGCTTCAATTAAAGTCTACCTACAGCCTGAGCGGGTTTCATAACGATAGATACCTAGCGTGGTAAAAGCAGATAACTATTCCATAACCCCAATTCTGTATAATAATCTATTTTAAAACAATATTTTCTATCACTTAATGTTTTCGGAAGTCCGCCTATGTATTCGTATCTATCGTTATCGTTGCCGTAAGGGTGGCAATTGTAATTTCGCTCGCCTCCCGAGCTGAGGCTAAATCGTTACAACAAGAAAATATCGAGCGAATCCTAGACATCATTTTATCCCACGTCATAGACCGACCGTGTAGCTCCGTGTCGTACAGCTCCCAGTAAGAGAAAATCCCGAGCGATATACATAAATGAAACATCATGCCAATGTCGCGCGTGTCGTCCTTATCTACAACCACTACCCTCCCTCTAGTCAAACGTGTGTGAGAGAGATATAGTAAGCCGTGGTATTCATGCAGAGCCGCTCGCCGCGGCGGCCGTAGCGACATTGACTAGCGGAGCGGGAGACCCTCGCCGCCCCACGATACCCATGCCCACGCGCACCAGCGTCTCTAGCGCTGCATGACCGTTGATCAGGAGGTCTTCGTCCCACTCGACAACATTCTTCTCGAATACACACACGATCGTCGAGCCTCCTGCCATGACAAACGGGAAGTCAGCACCACAGCCCGGACAAGGCCCGTCGGTAGAGGCGGACGCACCGAACGCAACGCTTGACTCTCATAATGCGAACGGATCAGTCACTGCTTTAGGCGGCGCGTGTGCATCAGCGGAACGAGGTGTACTAGGTTCTTCATTAGACATTTACGAGACAGATGGCCATAGACACGAAGAGGAGGTAATTTGACGAATTCAAAAATGAGTCAATAAGTGGCGGTTTTGTGGCTTCGCCACCGAATTATCGCGATTCACGAAGCCGAAGAATCCGGAACCTCAGGTGGTCGGAACACCGGTGGAAACCGCCGGTAAATGAATCGCCGTGGAGTCTGTTTGTGAGCCTGGAATGACTGTGGAATCGAGACACGAGCGACCAACCTACAAGTTGAGCATGCAACGGGGACCAAGATATCGTATGAAGCAAGGTCCATTAAATCAACACAGTTCAACTCGTACAACCCGTCGTCTCCAAGCGTAGGCGACGCCACGGGCCGCGCACCGCGGCCTACCAATCATACCTCGACGACGCAAACACAGACCACCGAGGTGTAGCTGCAGCGACGGCCTTCTCATTGAGCGGCGTGTGTATCGAGTCGTACACGGACGGTGGTATTCGCGCGCCGGCAGGTGCCGTCGGTGTGGCAGCGCATACACCGTGCTGGTGCGCGAGTCTGGGTGCGGGGGCGGCGATACGCTCGCGGTCGCCATGGCCGTCTTCTTAGGCCGCGCCGCAGCGCCGCGAGCCCGAAGCTGCGCAACGCGAGCCTCGAGTGCAGCGAACTGGTCGCGCAGCTTGTTCTCGGAGTTCTAGCACACACCCGTCAGTTATTGACAAGGTCGAATACGGCGCGAAACGCTGTACCTTTGCGAGGCGCGACTCGGCGTCCTTCTCGTCGAGCTGCATCCGCACCGGCGAGTATTCTGGCTTGAGCTGCGCTGCGCGGTCCTCCGCCTGCTCGTCGCGTGAGCGGAAGTTGCCTCGAACAGCGCGGCGGGTCCGTTGTTCCTCACCCTCTCCGGCGATGCTCGCGTTGTTACTGTGGCCGCTGCTGCTGCCATTGTCGTTCGCGAGCGCCTGAATAGACCCATGGGAACGGTGTTCGGCGATATGGGGTGCTTAAAAGTCAAGAGGAATCGGCGCGCCGCGCGCCTTCATCGACAACGGGATTGGCAGCTCGTGCTCATCGTCCAATCATCGGCCTCGATGTCTCCGTCTCCATCGCAATTTCCATCACTGACAGAGCTCGTCGCCTGCAACGCTGCCTTCTTGATCGCGCCAATGTCGATGCCACCCAAGCCTGGTAACGTGAACGGATGCGCAGCCACGTTTAGTGTAACTTGCCGTTGGGCCAGAGACAGCGGCACGCTCTTATGTGCGGGCGACTCCTGCGGGAACTTGAACGACGCCATCACGACCCTGCCATCTCCGCTTACGTCCGAGTCTGCAATGGAACCCACCGAGCTACAGCGTTGACTCGGACGCTTCTCGCGCCCTTGTTGGACCCGTATCGGTTCTGCATCCACAGTGGCATGAGGTGGCGGTGAGGGTGGCTGTGGCCGTGTGTACGTTCGATGGTAGCGTGAACGTGAATGCACTGGGTCTAAATATTGGGTCCTCATTCGAAGCTAGAAACCGTGGAGCCGAACACCATGAAGCTGAAACGGAAGGTTTGTCTTTTGGATGGGTTATTGAGCTATAAAAAATGGAAACAGAGAATAATCCTTACTGGTCAGCCTTGGGATTTGGGGAGGAGATGTAAAATTATTTAGCCTAGCCTGTCTAGCGACGTGAATGAGCATGAGAGAGAGGGAACAGGTCGTGGTATTCGAGACGACGGCCGCGTGAGTGAGGTTGTTGTGCGGGGTAAGCAGGGTGGATGCGACGATTCATTTTGGGGGTACTGCACGAGCCTGAGGGTGGGAAGTTTGGGTGCAAACGTGAGGCCCGGAACTCGGGAATCTGCATGCGAAGAATGTATGGCAGGTACATACCTCGAGGGGACCCATGGCGATTACCGCGGCCTCTGCGGATGCGTTTGGCGGGAGGAGCATCCTCGATGTCATGGCGATGATGCACACGAGCGGGAAGACTGGCGGAAGGAGCACTGAAGCGCGGGGAACTGGAGCACAAGTTCTCACTGCTACTTTCCAATCAGCCATTCTTCATTTCCCGCTCCGAATTTTACTGAACCCCCCTTCAAGTTCTATCGACTTGCTCTCCGGCCCAGGTGTCTCTGGTGCTTCTATTCGCGTTTTCCCAACCAGTTGTCTGAGCACTTACTGCTGGTCTTTAATAGCATTAGACCGCTCTCCTCACCGTCCTCCGGCGGTGCCACCTCACAGGCCTCACATATCAGTAAGATGTCTCAAGTTCGCCGCAGTAGACGATTGCGCGCTCAAGGTGCGTCCTTCATCACCCTTGTGGCAACTGCAGCGAGTACTGACTCGAAATGTATATATACTACCGTTACGAGTTGTCGAAGCCAACAATGGACCTGTCGTGATTGGTTTATGGACTGGGAGTCCTGTTGGCTGATGACTGGCATCGATTGCACAGCGCAATGAGGTCCCTACAAGTGAATGTTCAGCGGAAGCAAGAACCACAACACGATCCATACGACACCGAAAAATGGAGGGAGTTATGGCTTTCTGCGATTGGATGCGGGATATCGTCGACTCAAAACTAAGCCGAACACGAGAGAAGAAAATCGAGAAAATACAGAGGGAATACAGTGTAACATCATAACGACAATATAGATACTATGACCGTATTGTAACGATCGTAGACGGATTGGGATCGTCACAATGGCTGAGATTCGTCATATTGCGTTATGACTTCCACTGGACTGGGTGTGTTAGCGTCTGCTTTTACTATTTCTTCAGTTGTAATGCCAAATATTGCCTGGAAAACTTGAATGATAATAGAATTGAAACGAGCCAATTCTGATCTAACACCCTTCCTCTCTCCATGGACGTCTAGTAAAGGAGAGGTGGCGGCCCAGAATCGTATCGTTATAGCAGCATAGTCACTTGCTTAGGGTAATTGAATCCTTCACGAACTACATGATGAGGGTCAACTGCAGTGTCGGCCTTGCATCTTGCATCCGACATAAACACAAATTCACGGTAACTCGAGCCATTCATCGCCAGTGGCAACAAATTAGCCTATAAATAGTGTCACGGCGCATACGTGACAGCGTATAATTCACGCAATCTCTCTGGCTAGTTATTTTGGTGGGTTGAAGAGCCCGGAGCAACTTGAAGTATGTACATTAGTCGCAAGAAGTCAGGCGTCCCAAGACCTGTCACCTACGGGGCGCGGGCGCAGCGTCAGCAAACGACGAAACTGAATACTAGACACGAGACTGGCGGAACGTACCGGGTCCCATCCGACGACGGCGGAGAATCCATCGGTATTGCAACCCGGGTTCGAGCCAGACACGATGTCGTTGAAGCCGTTGAGGCCACCACCGTAAAGCCAGGGGTTCAGAAAGCCGAGCGGAGACTTGCCTTGCGAAAGTCGGAGGTCGTTAAGTAGGGAGATAATTCCGGCCACGATCTGTACTTTGGCGGTCAGCGCGACGCTCGAGGATGGATGGCGAAGAGAGGAGGGAGGAAGGAGAGACGCACTGGCGTTGAGCAGCTTGTTCCTTCGAAGATGTCCTCCCCTCCCTTGTAGAAATACGGGATATCCTTTGCCTGTGCGGCAATATCTGGGACGGCGCGGCCTAAAGGGCTGCACAAGTTACAACGGAATATGTCAGATTAGGTCACGCGCGGACACACTTGTAGAGGCCAGAATACTTCGGGCCGAGGTTGTTGAGGAAGGTGGACACCGCCTGCTGCTGGTACTCCGGGCGCGGAAAGTATTCCGAGAAACCGCCACCAGAGAGGCTGGCTGCAACCTCTGGCATGAAGCTCGTCGTTCCCCCCACGGCAGTGACGTAGGGACCTGCGAAAATGTGGCCGTGTGGTGAGCCGCCTGTACTCGCGCTTGTGCACTGCCTGCGGGCAGATAATCAAAGGCACACGCACAGGTTGCGGGGAAGAAAGGAGTGAATCGGGCGGTGCAGTCACCTTTGCCGACACCGTCGTCGCCGCTTGAGAAGAGGACACTGACGCCACGCAAGCCGAGCTGCGCGAACAGGTTGCACAGCGGTGACGCATAGTCCACCGGGAAGCCCTTCTCATAGGTGCCATACGACGTGGTGATCGTTGGCGGGATGTGCTGCATGCTGAGGACAGCGCCCAACCATGCAAGGAAATTATCGCCGTTCGGCGAACGCTTTGTGCTGTAGAAAATGTGCGGGGTCGGGAATGACATGCCCTCAGTGAGCTGAATGTCGACGTTCGCTTCTTTTCCAGGGTTATTCGGGTTGTATTCGCCGCCGTTGACTGATAAGACGAAATAGGTCGCATCGATCCCGTCGGGGCGGTATTTGCGCATGTACGAGGTGAGGTCCGTTGGGCTCGGGTACTGCTCTATATATCCCGTAACCCCGATCACGTTTCGGTCCATTGCACTGGGCACGTAGGCGAATGTGCCATACAGCCAGCGGAGGAATGCCGGCGTTACGGCGGTAATTCTTCGACTCAATGGCATCGTCACGGGCTCTCCCGATGACGACTTCCCCGACCCCACTGCTGCCACGTCGGAGCGCTTGCGCGGTGTCTGCCACTGCGTGAGTGGAGAGGAAAAGAACGTCGTAGGTGCCACAGTCTGCACATGCCCATGCAGCACTACAGGAAGCGAGTACCCAAGTGTGCGGACAACGGTCTCATTCGTCTCGGTGTGCGTATAGAGCTGGTATGACGCGCCAAGGAGGTCGTTGGCTTGGGAAACGGACACTCCGGTGACGGTCAGAAAACTGCCGCCATGTGTCACTGAGACCGAAGAGGAAGTTACGCGGTGGTGCTCGAGCCAAGAATGGACGAGTTGGACAGTATCTGGATGGGGAGCAACAATATCAGCGACTTGCTCCCTAGACAAGTGCATGCCATATCTGTACCAGAGTAGCGGCACACGTGAGAACATGCGTAGCGAATGCATAGTGGAGGAGACGTGCCTTGGATGTCCAGGATTGCTGACCTCATTGAGCGCGTCTATGAGGGCATTCTCGCGGTGCGGCTTGAGGGCGATGTAGAGATCGATGATGGTGTCGGCTGTCGGGAGGCCTAGGGACTCCCAATTGTCCGGGATAGATTTCCAGGAGTGTTTAGATCGGATATCGTCCCAACGCGACGTGGCAATGCCACTAAGAGGAACAGTGGAGAGAAGGAAGAGTACAGGGATCCGATGGTAGCGCATGGTTACAGGAGGTCACCGAGACGGTGTCTACGGCACAACGAGTTGTGAGGTTCAGATAAGGGTACTGACAGTGAGCGGTCGGATCTCAGGACTGGGAGACGAAATATAAATAAATCCCCCCCCCCAAAAGAAAAAGAAGAGAACTCGAATGGTCACTGGCAGTCAACGAGGCGATCCTTGACATGGGCTCGGTCCGGCGTAGTCCCGTCACCCGACGGGAGTGTAACAGGGCGAAGGCTACCGTGGCGGCATCAGTCAAAAAAAGCATATTTTCATTCCGCGGGCTGTGTTAAGGCGCAGAGACCGGGAACGGTCCAGGGAAGGGACTGGACACAGGACCTACGCGGGTCATTAGAAAGTCTGGGTATTATGTCAATGCAGGAATTGGGGTGGTAGCAGGTGGGAGTATTGTAATTTCGCGAGCTGAGGCTAAATCGATAGACCGATCGTATAGCTCCGTCTCGTCGTACAGGTACAGCTCCCAGTAAGAGAAAATCCCGAGCGATGTACATAAATGAAACATCATGCCAATGTCGCGCGTGATATCCTTATCTACAACCACTACCCTCCTTCTAGTCAAAAGTGTGAGAGTGAGACATAGTAAGCCGTGGTATTCATGCAGAGCCGCTAGCTGCGGCGGCCGTAGCGACATTGACTAGCGGAGCGGAAGACACTCGCCGCCCCCCCGATACCACCCACGCGCACCAGCGTCTCTAGCGCTGCATGTCCGTTGATCAGGAGGTCTTCGTCCCACTCGACAACATTCTTCTCGAATACACACACGATCGTCGGGCCTCCTGCCATGACAAACGGGAAGTCAGCACCACAGCCCGGACAAGGCCCGTCGGTAGAGGCGGACGCACCGAACGCAAAGTAGCCAAACTCCTGTCTGCGCTTGACTCTCATAATGCGAACGGATCAGTCACTGCTTTAGGCGGCACGTGTACATCAGTGGAGCGAGGTGTACTAGGTTCTTCATTCGAGACAGATGGCCATAGACACGAAGAGGAGGTAATTTGACGAATTCAAAAATGAGTCAATAAGTGGCAGTTTTGTGGCTTCGCCACCGAATTATCGCGATTCACGAAGCCAAAGAATCCGGAGCCTCAGGTGGTCGGAACACCGGTGGAAACCGCCGGTAAATGAATCGCCGTGGAGTCTGTTTGTGAACCTGGAATAACTGTGGAATCGAGAGACGAGCGAGTTGTTCATCGATCACCAACCTACAAGTTGAGCATGCAACGGGGACCAAGATATCGTATGAAGCAAGGTCCATTAAATCAACACAGTTCAACTCGTACCACCCGTCGTCTCCAAGCGTCGGCGCGACCGACACGACGCTAAGCGTAGGCGACGCCACGGGCTGCGCGCCGCGGCCTACCAATCATACCTCGACGACGCAAACACAGACCACCGAGGTGCAGCTGCAGCGACGGCCTTCTCATTGAGCGGCGCGTGTATCGAGTCGTACACGGACGGTGGTATTCGCGCGCCGGCCATTCACGCCGGCAGGGGCCATCGGTGTGGCAGTGCATACACCGTGCTAGTGCGCGAGTCTGGGCGCGGGGGCGGCGATACGCTCGCGGTCGCCATGGCCGTCTTCTTAGGTCGCGCCGCAGCGCAGCGAGCCTCGAGTGCAGCGACCTGGTCGCGCAGTTTGTTCTCGGGGTCCTAGCGCACACCCGTCAGTTATTGACAAGGTCGAATACGGCGCGAAACGCTGTACCTCTGCGAGGCGCTCCTCGGCGTCCTTCTCGTCGAGCTGCATCCGCACCGGCGACTATTCTAGCTTGAGCTGCGCTGCGCGGTCCTCCGCCTGCTCGTGCGCTAGTTGCGCGTCCTCGAGCTCCGGCTCGTTCATCTGGACCTGCGAAACGAGCGCGGCGAGTTGCTCGAGCTGCTCGTTGGCGCGCCGGAGGTCCTCCAAACGGCTCTACTGTAATACGTGCCGGTTTCGCTCCGCAAGATAAAGACACGGCCGTGGAAGCGCTCACTGGAGGAGAACGACCTGCCGCGCTTCTAGGGCGTGCACCTTGAGGGCTGTGAGTCTGATATGTCACGACTCGACATGGGGACGAAACTCACTTTGGACACAGGGGCCTGTTTATCTGCATTCAACTCTCGGTCCAGCTTCTCAAGCCCAAGCAGGCTCTCAATCGTCACGTTGGACGTCTTCAGCCGGGCCAACTATTGCAACAGCGCCTCCATAGTGCGCGCCTGCGAAGTGGCGGCGTCCGTCGCGCGCAGCAGCATGAACGCCTGTATCTCGTCCACCTTGGCGCGCAGCTGGTCGCGTTCCGCCTTAGCCGAGGAGATACGCTTCAGGATGATGTCCTTTTCGGCTCACATTGGCCAGCTGCACCTGCAGATCCGAATTCGTCGTCATCATGCTTCGCACATCCTCAAAGTCTGCTTTCGTGACGGTGTGGGCGACAAGCTCTGCGTGCGTGAGATGCGCGGCCTTGATGGACGCGGCCATGCTGTCGGGGAGGCCCATGAGACGGGAAAGGACGTCTTGGTGCAGTGCGAGGGGCTCAGCCGCGAACCGCTCCTCGTACTGCTGCAGCACGATGTAGCACGAGCCTGCGTGAGATGTTCTGCGGGTGGACCGATGTGTCCGATAACAACGAGCAGGCGTGCTCGTCACGAGGAGCGAAGCGCGGCGGTGAAGGCGGCTCCTGCAGAGAGGTAAGTACGTCCCACCGGCCAGGATCAGTAATGAACCCACCACGTGTCGCTTTGTAAGAAATGGCGGGGATGTGCAGGTCGTCAAGCGATGGGCGGGATGGATGCTCGAAGATTTCGCGTGAGCTGAAGTTGCTTCGAACAGTGTGGCGGGTTTGTTGTTCCTCACCCTCTCCAACGACGCCTGCGTTGTTACCGTGGCCGTTGCTGCTGCCATTGTCATTCGCGAGCGCCTTGAATAGACCCATGGGAACGGTGTTCGGCGATATGGGGTGCTTAAAAGTCAAGAGCCTGCAACGCTGCCTTCTTGATCGCGCCAATGTCGATGCCACCCAAGCCTGGTAACGTGAACGGACGTGCAGCCACGTTTAGTGTACCTTGCGGCACGCTCTTGTGTGCGGGCGACTCCTGCGGGAACTTGAATGACGTCATCGCGACCCTGCCATCTCCGCTTACGTCCGAGTCTGCAACGGAACCCACCGAGCAACAGCGTTGACTCGGACGCTTCTCCCGGCCTTGTTGGGCCTGTATCGGTTCTGCATCCACGGCAGCATGAGGTGGCGGCGAGGGTGGCTATGGCCGTGGGTACGTTCGGTGGTAGCGTGAACGTGAATGCACTGGGTCTAAATACTGGGTCCTCATTCGAAGCTACAAACCATGGAGCCGAACACCATGAAGCTGAAACGGAGGGGTTGTCTTTGGATGGGTTATTGAGCTATAAAAAAAATGGAAACAGTGAATAATCCTTACTGTCAGCCTTGGGATTTTGGGGAGGAGACGACGGCGATGTAAAATTATTGTCCATAGCTAGCCTGTCTAGCGACGTGGATGAGCGTGAGAGAGAGGGGCTGAGGGACGGGAACCGGTCGTGGTATTCGAGGCGACGGCCGCGTGAGTGAGGTTGTTGTGCGGGGTAAGCAGGGTGGAGGCGATGAGTCACTTTGGGGTACTGTAGTGGGAAGTTTGGGTCCCGGAACTCGGGAATCTGCGTGCAAAGAATGTACGGCAGGTGGTACATACCTCGAAGGGATGACGGACCGTAGCCTCTGCGAGGGGTGCCCTCGATGATGTCATAGCGACGACGCACACGAGCGGGAAGACGGGCGGTAGGGGCCATACTAGGGAAGGTTTGTGATGCAGCGGCTGAAGCTACTGAAGCGCGGGGAACTGTTGGTGTGTGAATCGCTATTATTGTTAGTATCATTAGTAAGTTGGAGGGGGGCTGGGAAATGTGACATGGGGAGAACGAGGAGGCAAATGATAAGTGCACGACAGATGGTCTTTGCGAGTCGCAGCTTTGCTTCTCGGAGGGAGAGTTTGTGCCGCGCTGGCTAAGGCGCGAGGAAGGGAAAGGGCGCGGTGCGGTACGAAGGGTTTGTGGGGGCAGAGGGGAGGCCTGTTTCTGGATTGATTCTAGCACGCGGTCTCGGAGCATGTACAGGTGTCGTAGCTGATTAGAGAAGTATGGGGTTCATGCCCCGGTAGTATGTGAGGGGGCAAAAGCGCGAAGCGCTTCTCGATCGAGAATGAGGGTCTCCGTTGCCGAGGCGAGGTCGCGACGGTGGGTGGGAACCTCCCGGAGCGACCAGACGAGCGGTGACGGCTGTGGCGAACCTCATCTTGATCCAATACAGGGCGTGGCGGGCGGGTAAAAATAAGGATCCGGTTCTTTCAGACGAAAGGAACGCAAGAGAGGAATAAGCACGTGCCGCTAAAGACTATGCTCTACACTAAGGCACCGCTCGCCTCAGAGCGTCTAAAGTTCCGGTGGAGGCGCGTGGTGCATGCCTGAGGCTGGCCCTCACTACGTTCATCCGCTCTCCCAATCGAGTGATCGATCCGTCCTCCGGTACCGATGGCTCAGCTTCGCCGCAGTAAACGATTACGCGCACAAGGTGCGTCCTTCAGCACCTGTAGCAACCGCGGCTTGGTGTGGCACAGGTGGCAGTCACAGAACTGCGACGACAATCGGCACGCTTCCAGACAATGTCTTACTCGAGATATTTGATTCTTATCGAAGCCAATCACCACGCTTGTATCAAGATAATGTCCCATACCGCATTGTATGGCCATGGCACTTACTGGTGCACGTATGTCGACAATGGCGACAAATTGTATTCGAGTCGCCACTTCGTCTTAATCTCCAAATTCACTGCACACACAGAACCCCTGTCAGGAAGAATCTCAGCATTTGGCCAGCCCTTCTATTAGTTATCACCCACCCGAAAGGCTAGGCAACGTCATTGATGCACTTCAGCATCCCGATCGTGTATGTTATGTCAGCCTCGATCTGACAGGTCCCCAGCTGGGCAAGATGGCCACGGTAATGCAGAAGCCATTTCCGGTGCTGACGCAACTCCATGTTTCCTCGAACGACGGAAATGCACCAGTCTTTCCTGCCAATTTCTTAGGAGGATCCGCACCATGTTTGCAGATAATCCATTTACGCGGCATTCCCTTTCCAACATTACCCTCGCTTCTTTTGTCTGCCAGTCACCTCGTCAAACTCGGTCTTCGCCATATACCCTCAACTGGTTACATTTCACCCGAGGCGATGGTCGCGTCTTTGGCCGCGTTGCCCAGGCTCGAAACCTTTATCATCCGATTCCAATCGGCCACTCCCCGTTCTGATCGAATACACCTGCCTCCCGTAACACGGACTATCCTTCCTTCTCTCATCTGGTTTGAATTCCAGGGCGCTAGCGAGTATCTGGAGGACCTTGTTGCACGAATCGATGGCCCGTGACTGGACAAGATCAACACAGTTTACTTGAATCAGTTTTTCGACATTCAGGTTACTCGACTCTCCGAGTTCATTGATCGCTCAGTCATCCCCGAGTCAAACCTATTCAAAACTGCGCGTGTCTCCTTCTTCAATTCCGGAGTCACGTTCACCGTGCAAAGCTATGCGAGTCCGAATCGTCGCCTTGCTTGGAGTAGCATCTTTTGCAATAGGATCGATTGGCAAGTTTTCCACATAGCCCCGGTAATCAGCCAATTTTCCGCTGCATTCTCCAATGCGGGCCATCTAAAACTCGTCAACGGGCTCCAGGGAGGTCAATTAGAGGGTGCGGACGACATCGAATGGCTACACCTCCGCCAATTCCCCGCCGCGCAGACGCCGCACATATCTCCAAATCTCGCCAGGCACGTTGCCCTTGCACTGGAAGACATCACAGCGGAGACGGTCATCGAAGTGTTGCCATCCCTTGAGTCGATTTGCATAGAGGGCCAGCCGGCATCATCCATTGAGAAGTTTGTCACTGCCCGCAGGGTCTCTGGTCGCCCAGTCACCATCGTTGACACAGGAATGGTGTTCAATGGAAGATGAGCCGAGTCATATGTCAGCAAATAAGAGAATGTCCTGTACCGATTGCGTACTCTATGGCCTCGTGTGTTAGGATCTGACCGTTTTAAACATCCCTATGTAACGTTTAGGAGACAACCACGGACGCCGGCGAATGTATTTATACCACTTTAGACTACACCGTCATGAGTTGTCAAATCCACAGACACGAAGGTGTAATTTTGATGAATCCAAAATCAGTCACTAGGTGGCGGTTTTGTGGCTTCGCCACCGAATAATCGCGATTCACGAAGCCACGAAGAATCCGGAACCTCACGTGGTCGGAACACTGATGGAAATCGCCGGTAAATGAATCGCCGTGGAGTAAAGGGAGACCTGTTGGTGAACCTGGAATGACTGTGGAGTCGAAAAACGAGCGAGCTGTTCGCCGATCATCAGCTCGCAAGTTGAGCGCTTCTCGCTGAGCACGCGATGAGGCCATTAATGAGGACCCAATAGTTAAATATATCGTAGGAAAGAAGGTCCATTAAATCAAACACAGTTCTACGCTCCTCGCTGCAGCTAGGGAATACCACGGGTTGGCCAAACCCGTCACGGGTCACGGGTACGGGTCACGCGGGTACGGTCAGGGTAGCGATTTCCCAACCCGCGCAAAACCCGTACCCGTGCCGCGGGTACCCGCGGGTTTTCCAACTTTTGCAACCACTGGCACTCTCAGAGTTTGCGACAAAGTTCAAGTGCTCTTGCCTGTTTCTATCTGTATTGGATCGCCTTCGCATGAGTTAATATGGCCCATATTGGGCTCGTTCCTATGACATCGCCATCGATTCTCGCGGTTTCCTCACCCCGTGCCGTCCTATCTTTCCATCCATCTGTCTCCACAACCTCTCTCTTTCCTCTTCGTTATTTATCACTTCCTCCTTTCGCAGCCTTTAAATTTCCACGACATCCGAGTGATCCGACTCGTCGACTCGTCGCCATCGACTCTCTCGCGACTTCCCCCATCCCCATCCGGCCTCCATCCACACACAATGTCTACCATTTCTCGTTATCTCGCTCGTACACCCTCACAACGTCTTTCCAGATATGCATCAACTCGAATGAAGTGACCGGTCGCTTCGTCGTGGCTGTGGTCGTGGTAGTCGTGGTTGCTGTCGTGGTCGCAGTCGTGGTAGTCACGGCGTCTTCGCGCGATCGACTCGAGATCGACTCACGCTGTCGTGGCCGTCGTTGCGCAGTCGTTGCGCAACCGACTCGCGCCGTCGTGGCCGTCGTTGCGCAGTTGTCGTGCAACCGACTCGCGCCGTCGTTGCGCCCTCGTCGCGCAACCGACTCACGCCGTCGTTGCGCCCTCGTCGCGCAACCGACTCGCGCCGTCGTTGCGCCCTCGTCGCGCAACCGACTCGCGCCCTCGTCGCGCGGTTATGCGGTCGTCGTGCGACTGACTCGCGCGCCGTCGTCGGGCCATCGTCGTGCTGTCGTCACACTACGGTGGTCACCACCCGCCTTCATCTAAATTGCCTCTACGGCACAGGCACTCATGGACCGGCCACGCGTTCCTGCGCTCGACTCTCATGCTGTCTCCATTCAGCATCACAGTGCCCGCGACCGCAACAACAACACATCTACAGGTGCGCCGCTCTCCCTCGCCTCATCTCTGTTTACTTATCGCTGTTGGTCTCGGCATTCTCACGTATACACCACAGCTCTCGAGACCCCACATCGCGCCTTAGCTACACCTTCGCCTGTGACAAATGCATGGCTACCCGACTTCTTGCTTCAAGTTCCCAACACTGGCTATCAACAACAATCCTGTATCTATGAATTCGGTTGAGTATTTTTTTTTTTTTGAGTTGTAACGTTTTCTGCTGACTTCATTGTTGGCCCTATCCATACACAGCACTTCCATGTCACAATGGACATCACATCGCGATGCATGCTGATAGCCTTGCAAATGGCTCATGGGCCACTTGTTCCAAGGCATTGCCTGGTCCTTACATGACGATGGTGGCGGCGACAACAACAACGCTGGCGACGTGAGACAATCAAGCGACAACACTGGTGACAGCGACGAGGCGACTAACGGCAACGAGGTGATCACGACTGATGGGGCCACCACGAGACGGCGACGGCGACAGGGCCACCACATTGAAGGCGATGAAGATACCCGATACCGGGCCCGGCGATGACGGCGATGGCGACGAGGTATCACGAGGCCTCGGGGCAATGGCGACGGGGCAACGACGGCAGCAACATCGATGATAGTCGTGCCATGGCAGTTGGACTCGTACTAGTAGTAATATATTTGAGATTGCACAGAGCGGGTACGGGTAACCCGTCCAACCCGCCTCACCCGCTCGCACCCGTACCCGTACGCGCGGGTACTAGTGATGGTAAGGTTCGGTTCGGTTCGGTTCTTTGACCTTTTTTCCCGAACCCCGAACCGGACCATTGGTTCGGTTCAGGGGTCTAGGCCGAACCCCGAACCGAACCATTGGTTCAGGTTCACATTGGTTCGGTTCAGGTTCAACCCCTCCCCGAACCTGAACCGAACCAATGTGAACCTGAACCAAACCTGAACAGAGGCCATGCTTATGTAATCACACAAAATTTGCAGAGCCACCCTGTCGGTTACCACAAAAGACTAGCTGTTCCAATTTGGGCACACACAGAGCGACAATGTCCGGGCGAAAAAGCGGGGGCCAGCTTTTATTCAAAATGTCAAGAAGCTCTTGCGAGATCATGATGTAGTCATAGCCAACAAGTTGCGTGAATGAGTGTCGTCCTGTCTCCCACTTCGCCTGACAAAACAATCATGCATCTTCACGTGCACCGTCAAGATCTCAGAAATGCCGTCAAGGGCATGCACCCGCCCGTTCACCTTCTCGCGCTCAATTGGTCACTCGACCAGCCCCACGCAGAGATCCACCGTATCTGCGCAGACCACATCATGACGCGCGGCACGAACCACCAAACGCTACACGGTGACAAGCAAGGTAAAGCGCACGAGAGCATCCTGTGGCGCTTCTTGATCGACACCGAGCCGCTCGCAGACGACGAGGCAGACTCGCCATGCCGCGGCGCCGTGTTGTTGTCTTCGCCATGCTGCGGTGCCGTGGTTGTTGTCTTCGCCATGCTGCGGTGCCGTGTCGTTGTCTTCGCCATGCCGCGGTGCTGTGTCGCTGTCTTCGTCACGCCGCGGCGCCGTGTCACTGTCGCTGTCGTAGCGCCACGCGCCATGTTGCTGTCGCTGTCGTAGCGCCACGTGCCGTGTCGCTGTTGCTGTCGTAGCGCCACGCGCCGTGTCGCTGTCGCTGTCGTAGCGTCACACGCCGTGTCGCTGTCTTCGTCACGCCGCGGCGTCGTGTCGCTGTCGTAGCGCCGCGGCACCACGTTGCTGTTGTGGCATTGCGGTGCCATGTCGCAGTCGTGGCGTTGCGATACCGCGTCGCAGCTGTGGCGTTGCGATACCGCGTCGCAGCTGTGGCGTTGCGATACCGCGTCGCAGCTGTGGCGTTGCGATACCGCGTCGCAGCTGTGGCGTTGCGATACCGCGTCGCAGCTGTGGCGTTGCGATACCGCGTCGCAGCTGTGGCGTTGCGATACCGCGTCGCAGCCGTGGCATTGCGATACCGCGTCGCAGCCGTGGCGTTGCGATACCGCGTCGCAGCCGTGGCGTTGCGATACCGCGTCGCAGCCGTGGCGTTGCGATACCGCGTCGCAGCCGTGGCGTTGCGATACCGCGTCGCAGCCGTGGCGTTGCGATACCGCGTCGCAGCCGTGGCGTTGCGATACCGCGTCGCAGCCGTGGCGTTGCGATACCGCGTCGCAGCCGTGGCGTTGCGATACCGCGTCGCAGCCGTGGCGTTGCGACACCGTGTCGCCGTCGTCATAGTGGGGCTGGAATTGGCACTTGCAAGCCAAAGGTGGTGGTGGCAGTACAGGCCTGCGCGGGGCGAGGTGGAGGCAGCGCCAAGAGCGTGGTTGGAACCTAGAAGAAAGAAAAAACACTGTAGTTAGTTAGCTAAAAGGATCAGACAAAGGAAAAACACTTAGCTTCTTTAAATTGAGGGTTCCCTGGGCCAAGGAACAAAAAGTCAACGAGCACTGCCAGCAAGGGGGTGGCGGGACCGGAATCCCGAACAGGACGTTGGGGGGGGGGGGGTGGTCCGGTGGAGGCCTGGAAAAAATTTGGACCTTCCTAATTAGGAAGTGGTCCCCCAGTGGTAATACGAGCGCGCTCTCCCTGGCTGATATGAATCGTGATTTTCACACTTTATAGATCCCCTGCAGTGTGTTGCCTGTGCTCACTTGTGTCTCCTGTGCTTTCCTGCACTTTCCTACGCTCGCTTCGCTACTTTGCCGCATGTTTCGTCGCTTTCCCCGCACTCCGTGCATTTGGCTTCCTCACTCTTCCAAGACAATTCCTATGTGTGTAATACAGTTATTGTACAAGTAAACTACGAAGGCCTCCCTAGTATGCCTGTCTGAGCCCCTCGCTGCCGTCGGTGTTAGTATCGGTGTTGGTGTCATGGTGTTGCCGCGTTGTGTTGGTGTCGAAGTGCTGCCGCGTTGTGTTGATGTCGTAGTGCGGCGGCGTTGTGTCGGTGTCGCAGCGCTATGTCAGCGTCGTAACGTCGCCGCAGGGCTTGCGCGGCGTATGGGCGTCATGGTGTTGCCGCGCTGTGTCGGTGTCGAAGTGTTGCCGTATTGTGTTGATGTCGTAGTGCGGCAGCGTTGTGTCGGTGTCGCAGCGCTATGTCAGCGTCGTATCGTCGCCGCAGGGCTTGCGCAGCGTATGGGCGTCGTAACATCGCCGCAGGGCTTGCGCGTTGCATGGGTGTCGTAACGTCGCCACAGGGCTTGCGCGGCATATGGGCGTCGTAACATCGCCGCAGGGCTTGCGCAGCGTATTGGTGTCGTAGTGTTGCCGCACCGTGTTGATGTTGTAGCACTGCGGCGCTGCGTCGGCGGTGTCCGGTGCTACGTCCGAGTCGGTGTTTGTAGCGTCGGCGTACAACTCGCACGGCGTATGGGTGTCGTAGCGTAGCGATGCTGTGTTGATGTCGCAGCCCTGCGGCGCAATGTTGTCGTAGCGCTGCGGCGCTGTTGTAGCGTTGCCGCAGGGTTTGCACGGTGTGTCGGTCCCATGTCACAGCAGCCTAGAGTCATGGCTGAGTTAAGACGACTCTTGCGCACCGTAATGAGGCAGAAATGGTGGGCTTGCGCACGACAAGGGTGGACTCGGAGGCACCGAGCGGTGAGAACCTATTTGAAACCTGGAAAATAAAACAGAAAGTGTAGTTAGTTACAGGTCAGTTAGAGGAGGAAATCACACTTAGCTTAGGTTCAGTCGATGAGTGCTGAGCGTTGAGGACGTCATGTGTTGATAGTGCGATGGTCAGTGTTGACGCGTTGATGTGTTACAATATCCAGTCCGGTGATTTCCATACCAATGACACATACACGTGATTTAAACATACCATATATGGAAATGGGGGGGGGGGGGAGGGAGTCGAAAACTGCCTGAAAAAAAAAAACTGACGTTATGTCAAAAATTCCGGTCCCGCCACCCCCTTGACTGCCAGTGAGCGTCGGATGACAATGGCAGTCTGTTGACACGTTGCAACAGCGTCCGGTCCGGCGACCTGCGTGCCCGGCGAAACCCGTGACCCATGACGGGTTTCGCGAGGGTCACAAATTCGGTACCCATACAGTACCCGTACCCACCCGAACCCCCGGGCTGAACCCACACAGGTACATAAACTCATGCCATTCACTAAATAGAACACTTTTTGATTTTGGTTTAAGTGCCTAAATGTTTTGTATATTTTCAATGGTTCATTGGTTCAGAACCGGTTCAGAACTGGTTCTCCAGTTTCAGGAATTTGCTGAACCCCGAACCGAACCAATGGTTCGGTTCAGGTCAACAGCCGAACCTGAACCTGAAATTGGGGTTCGGACCGGTCCGGTTCAGGTTCGAACCGAGGTTCAGAACCGAACCTTACCATCACTAGCGGGTACCCGTACCCATGACCGCGGGTACGGGTTTCGGCGGGTACGGGTACGGGTAGCCCCAAAATTACCCGGGGGTGACCCGTGGTATTCCCTAGCTGCAGCTCGAGCCCGCCGCGTGAGATGTCCTGCGGGCAGTCTGATATGTCCGAGAACAAAAAGTGGCCGTTGCTCATCATGAGGAGGGAAGCGCGGCGGTCACGCCACGCACTGGCGGAAGCAGCTCCTGCAGAGGGGTGAGAGAACGTCCCACCGGCTGATGGGCCTTGTGATGCCTTGTGAGAAATGGCGGGCACGCGCACGCAGGTCGTCGAGCGACGGGCCGGGATGGATACTCGAAGATTTCTCGTGAGCTAAAGTTGCTCGA
>JAKELI010000375.1:0-46776 GCA_021525025.1 Lactarius hengduanensis
GCGGCGACAAGACGACTCGATGTGAGATATTCTTTCACTGAAAAATGTGAAAACTGGACAACCCGGCCATCTTCGCCGTCGACAATGGAAACCAAGCTCGAACAAGCGGACAGCACTGCCCGTTCTTGGTCTTCCCATCGCCATTCCGCATGGAGCGTCGGGATCTCTCCCTCGGTCGTATCAAGGTCAAACGCAAGCACCTCTGCGAACTCCGCGACACGGAGCGGCCGACAAGCCACAGCAAGGCAGTGCAGGAAGACGACGTGCAAATTGGCCCTGGTTTGTGACTCGATCTCCTTCAACACCCCGCTCGTACCGTCTCGTCCAGGGTTTTCGGTAGTTCATAAAGTTGACGCCGGAGACTGGGAGCGAGACAATGCCTCAGCATCTCCAACTGACAGAAGACCCATCGGAACCTGTATGATCAATATTAGGGAAGTATTGATGAGAATAATGCATCGCCTTACATGCCATCGGCTTTCTCCGAGAGTGTCTTAATACCAGATTCCTATCATCTTCCCGCCAACTATTATTTGGGGGTCGGATTGAACGACAGCGCTGATGTATTCGACGATATCACTCTTCTGTCCGGGTTGATCGTGGAGGGAGAGGTGGCCTGATGCCAAGGGCTCGAGAGCGGTCCGGATATCATTCCTCCAGCGACTAGTGATGCACATGTGTAGATTCGGAAGGCAGGATCAAAAGATCTTTTACAAATTGGAGGACATGACCATCGCGGAGTTGGAATCCCGGACGTGTTGGGACATTCGTCAAGGGCGTCTAGAATGAGGTAGGTGGGGAATTGGGACAGCGACGGTGCCATCAGCATGTCCTTTAAGCATTGTACCAAAGCACGTTCACTGGGCTGTTCCTTGCCAGAGTCATAGGCCGAATTGACGTGGGAGAGTATATTGAGACAATGCGTGGACCGGGAAGCGAGCTGTACTAGAAGTGAAGAAAGGAGGCCGCGGCGATACTTCTTATTGGCAATCTCTAAAATCAAAATAGAAATAGGCGACGAAGGCCGACTTGGCATCGCGTAGGGTGATGATATGCTGTATGATGGCGGAGCTGGTCGAGGGCATAAGCTTCGGCATATGGAGACACAATAAAATGTCAAACCAAAGGACGCTCTTTCCCGAGCCCGCTACGAACGAGCAGTCAGTGACACGCGAATCCTGCTCGCTGAATGATGACATACGCTTCCCATGAATCCACAATAAGGAGCTTGACGATTCCCATTCCTTAAATATACCCTGGTTAAAAATCCACGCGGTAGTTCGTTTGTGCTGAGCGCCGCACGCGATGTTGTGATTCGTCGATGGATCAGGCGGAGTCAGCCATCCTCGGAGGTCCCTGGAGAAGCCGCTCCCCTACAACTCATGCGTGAGCTTATACGTACAAGTATTAGGGAGGTCATTGCAGAACGAACAATCGCGGGAGTTTAGATCTCTTACGATCTTCTGCACCGTCACTTTTATTTCCTTCGCGTCTACTCAGAAGGGTATCGGTATGAATTGTCCCGCCAGACGAATGGGCTACGCACCGTGTTTGAGATCGCTTGTAGTCTTTAACATTTGCGCGGTCACCGTACGGAGTTCCCCCTGTTCCAACATATGCAACCTCTGTAACGCGTCCCCGATATCATTCCTTCCCACCACTTTCTTAAGGAACGTTTCTGATATAATTTAAGTGAGGGAAGCTCAGCGCCGGAGATGAACCCACTGATTGGCCTTTGCTTCATCTCCTTTGTCGCGATAGCCAGCATAGATAGCGTTTCAGCCAAATCTTGCCCATCACATTCGTCATCTCTGTAGTCGGTGGGACTTCGGTATAGGTCTGGAGGCGTACAAAGAAGTCCTCGATTCTGTCAAAGAGCTCGATAAGCGCGTCACGGCTCGCCGCCGTGTCCCTCGCTGCCTGCATGAGATGGTATTATCACAGCTTAGACGGTGGGACTGAGCGAGAAGCTAACACAAGGAAGATACTGATTCCGGAAAATATCATCTTGGTAGGGGGAAACACCTGAGAGTTGTTAGGACATGGACGCGGCAACATACTGAAACTCACCGTACCAACACCCTCACCAAGGGTGGCCGAGAGTGCATTGAGGACATTCACGGTTGGTGTAAGCCACTTGGTGAGTCGCTCATCGCCGCTCTGCGATTGATTGAGTTCGTTGGCTTTCCCTTGAAGGACGGCGAGGATAGCTTTAGGAGAATCGCAGCTCGCTATCTCCTCCGCGAGTGGGTGGGTGATAAGTTCTTTTCCGGTCCTCTTCCTGTACTCTTTCAGGGCCCTATCGAGGATCGGTTGGAAATTTGGAGTGGAAGACAAGAGACTAGTCGACATTGTGCTCGTTGGGAGTCCCGAGTTAGAGTGCAAGCCGAAGATGTGAGACGACGACGCTTCTCAGGCTGGGATTGCACTTGTAACTGTATGCGTCCGGTGATTTGCGTCCGGTAATTGACCCGATAACATGGTATGAACGAACGCGCGTCAGGACCGGTTCAAACCGGTTCAAATCGCGACCGGTATATCGGTCCGCGGCTACGTGGTGTTTGCCAGCCAAACCGACCTCGGTCCAACTTCTCCGACTACAATATCACTGTCGTCTGTTCGACAAGTGTCATGCCAAGTCAAATCAGGCAAGCGGGATTCTCACCTCACCGCGTAGGCCACCTCCTGTTCCTCCCACCTCGCACTTCTCCAAACTGGTGAACGGAGCGAAAGGTTTATCGCCAGAGTCAGAAAATGCCTGGTCCGTTGACGTTTGCATTATCTCTCCGATTTCGATTCTCTCACTTACAAACGAAATGGCATCCAAATGCTCCCCGCTCGCCCACATCTGTGCCGTGAGCACTCGTCTCCGCTACCGTCCTTATTGCCCGACCACCCTGTAGGGATCGTCTCACTTCTTCCGGGCGTCAGGTTCCCCAACACCCCCCGGGCCGCTATCAGTACCGAAGCCTGGAATTCCAGCACGCCCCGGCCGCCTCGACCTCGCCTTGCGTCTCTGACTCGGTCAACGCGACTAAACTAGGACTCGGATCACCGAGATTGTCACTATTTCCACTGCACGTCAGCTACACGATCCACGGTTCCCTGGCCATCTGCGAAAGGAAAGCGACGGAATCGGAGAGTCGGGCGTTTGAACGGATTTGCTGACTTTGGCGACGGAATGTCTGTTGCGCTCGTCGTCGGATGAGAACCCTGCATCCGGCACGTTGGTCTGGGTGAGGGGGAGAACGGCAGGAGAGCTGACGAGCGGCATGGACATGTATCCTGTGCGTCCTCGGTCGCACTTCCTCGCTCATGCACATTATCTCTGCGCGCATTTCTTCTGCGGACCTTACCGCCCCTCCTGAGGGATTCGTACTGCTTCTGTGGCTTCAGTGATGACGTGTGTGATACACCTTTGGGCCAGAGCGGGCTTAGTCGACGACGCACCGCGGACCCGTGCCACATTCCTCTGACAGATGCACGTCCCTCCGTGATGTAATACGTTCGTATTCCCCAACTTTGAGATGTCAGCACCACGCAATACAGTCTCCCTGTACGATTACCGTTTACCTCATACCTTTTTTCAAGGCGTGGGGCTCCCTTTGGTCGACGGGCGCAGCGGGCAATTGCAGTAGTCGCCAGAGTCCGGTAATCAAACACTCGACGCGTGTCCTCTCTCGACCGTCACTCACCCCTTCTTGCTCCCTTCCTCTCATGGATGGTCAACGCATACAAAAGGCATTTCGCTTCTCGCTTGCGTGAATTCCCACGGTGCTTGTCCCTACTGCTCTTCACCGTCCTCCAGCATTGTTCGTTCTGTCTTTGCGAGACGTTTGGCTTCCTGGCTCCGGCCTGCGCCTGCGTCTTCGGCTATCGGGCGCAAGTAATGTTACATGCGTCGTGCTGGAGGACCTAACCAGGTTGCATAATGTACGGTGCGCTGGGATGCCTGGCCCATGTCGAGGTGCTGATGGAAGGAAGGAGGATCTTTACGCGTCACGAGTGAGGGTAGGCGCGGGGAGAACACTTTCGTGAATGGGGAGGGGTGACGTGCGGGATTTCCGCGATGCGTTTTATACTTCACATTCGACTATCTACTATCCGCGTATTCGAGAACATATGACAAAAAAGGTTACATTTCTACCTAGTGTATCGTAAGAGCAGACCCGTCACGACTATACTTGCTTGGCAGAGTATTCCGACAACAATCGTCTCATTGCCTTCCTTTTTCTCCCAGAAGCGAGCTGCAACGGGGACTTTCCCTCCGAGTTCTTCACATTAACCTGGGCACCCTTCTCGAGAAGGACTCGTGCCATCTCGAGTAACCGAAGGCGTGATGCCAGATGTAACGGCGTTTCGTTGTTCTTGTTTCGTGCATTCACGTCGGCGCCGCGCTCCAGTAATTGTTGTACGTAACGAACCACTGGCACCTTGACTGGCACACTCGAGAAACTCTGGTAGTTGTGATTGCCTAGTACCGCTTGGTGCAATGGAGTCTGGCCCCGGATATCCTTTGCATTAGCCAGTGCCCCATGCTCAAGCAGCTCCATTGCGACATCTGCAAACCCATGGTAGGATGCCAAATGTAACGGGGTTACCTGGTCTTTGTCTCGTGCGTCTACGTCCACGTCACGATTCAACAATAGCCGTGCAACACTGAGACCATCGTATTCGTGATGATGTGAGCTCTGAGATACTTGATGTAACGGGGTCTGGCCGTCTGCATTCCGTGCATCAGCTTCTGCACCGTAGTCGAGCAGCACCTGTACGGTCTGCAACTTCGATTGGTAAGACGCCAAATGTAATGGAGTTTGCTGGTCCCTGGTTCGTGCGTTTGCGTCCACGCCACGGTCCAACAATAGCTGTGCAACGCGGCAACTTGAACCGTCGTATGCACTACCATACCAGTGTGCCACTGAGCCTTGTGATGCTTGGTGTAATGGAGTCTGGCCATCTGCGTTCTGGGCATCGGCTTCTGCGCCGTGGACGAGCAGCACCTCTACAATATGCGGCTTCGGATTGTAAGATGCCAGATGTAATGGGGTCGCCTGGTCCTTGTCTCGTGCATTTACGTCCACGCCACGCTCAGGCTTCAACAATAGCTGCGCAACACGGGACTCGTGATGACTGAGACCTGGGCTCTTCTTTGAGACTTGGTGTAATGGGGTCTGACCGTCTGCATTCCGTGCGTCGGCTTCTGCGCCATGGTCGAGTAGTACCTGTACAGTCACCGGCATTGCCATGTAAGACGCCAAATGTAACGGGGTCGCCTGGTCCTTATCTCGTGCATTCGCATCCGCGCCGCGCTCCAACATTAGTTGTGCAACACGGGGAGTTTCATCTCCGAAAATAATATTTGAGTCGTGTGATGTTGGATGTAATGGGGTTTGGCCATCGGCGTTCTGCGCGTTGACTTCTGCGCCATGGTCGAGTAACACCAGTGCGGTATTGAAGTTCCCATGGGAGCACGCGAAGTGTAAAGGGGTAGCCTGGGTCTTATCTTGCTTGTTCACGTTCATGCCGAGCTCCAGAAATAGCCGTGCGACATCGGGGTTTTCGCGGGAAAAATCTTCGCTTTGTGATACTAAGTGCAGAGGGGTCTGGCCCGAAACATTCTCCGCGTTGGCATTTGCACCGTGGTAGAGCAGCAGTCGCGCCATCTCGAGCATACCATAGGAAGATGCAAGGTGTAACGGGGTTACGTGGTCCTTATCTATTGAATCCACGTCCACGCCGTGCTTCAGTAACAGCTGTGCGACATTGAGAGCTTCTCGGGGGCGATATGCGTCGATCAACAAACTGCCTCGTCGTGTATATTCGGGGAGGTTGCTGAATCCGAGGCGTCGTCGTGACACCTCGTGCAGTGGGTTCCGGCCTTGGACATCCTCTGCGTGGGCGTTTGCGCCATGATCGAGCAGCAGCTGGGCAATTTCGGGCTGCCCATGTTGTGATGCACAATGTAGTGGGGTCATACCCTCTGTGTCTCGTGCGTTCACATCTGCACCGTTCATCACTAATAACCGCGCAAGAATCGTCCGTCTGCCTTCAGCTTCGTTCATCACCCTGACTGACACTCGGTGCAATGGGGCACCGCCGTGATTGTCCCGAATATCGGCGTCTGCCCCGTGCTCGAATAACATCTGGGCTATCTCGGGAAGTCCCATCTCTGCGGCCATATGCATTGGCGTCCAAAGATCCTCATATGCAGCATTCACCCATGCGCCATGTTCAAGTAGAAACTGCATGGCACCAACTCGGGCATCGTCTGGAGAGTTGAATATGCGGAGGAGTGAAGGGTCTCCCCGAATATTAAAGCAGGCACCATGCTTAACTAGTAGCTCCGCAACCCGAAGATGTCTCCCAGATAGTGCTGCAACCAGGGTGTAAAAGCCACGCAATAATAGTGACCAGACTGGGGTTTGAACCCAGGCCTACTGGATATATACACCAGGTGCTCTACCAACTGAGCTACCTGACCGTGGGTTATGGAGGTGGATAGTTTTATATGCACTGAACTGGTCCCACCTCTTCGGGGTGACCAAACTGGTACATCTTTGTCCAGGTCATGTGACAGATTACTAATCCAACACTCCCCCTAATCTGGCACATTTGCGCTGACAGGGCCCATAACCTGTAAAAGCCACGCAATAATAGTGACCAGACTGGGGTTTGAACCCAGGCCTACTGGATATATATACCAGGTGCTCTACCAACTGAGCTACCTGACCTTGGGTTATGGAGGTGGATAGTTTCATATGCACTGAACTGGTCCCACCTCTTCGGGGTGACCAAACTGGAACATCTTTGTCCAGGTCATGTGACAGATTACAAATCCAACACAGGGGAGTGTGCCAGTGAATATAGCCGCAATAGTCGTTTACTTGCTCTGGATGTTCAGTGATGAGGTATTGAACTATGTCATAGAATCCACAAAGCGCGGAGTAGTATAGGGGTTGCATTTCCCCCCAGATCTCCTCTGGGTCCACGTCGTCGTATATCTGTATCCACGCCCAAAAAAATGGCCCGTCCACGTCGAAGAGGGCCTCCATTGCACCCTCCAGGCGTGACGACACACTCCCGACCTGGGCGTGCGAAGTCCAGTGTTTGGCTGCATACATGAACAGAGGAATGTCCTTGATGCCTTCCTCACGCCTCATGTTGACGCTGCCAACGTCGCTCTCTTCTTCCCATTCGGTGGTGTAATTCCGTCGGAGAAGAGCACCAACACAGACCCGCGCAAGTATCAAATGCGCAGGTTCGAGGACAATGTGATATTGTGAGACATCTCTTGCGGTGGGAAGACGATTTGATGTGAGGTATTCTTTCACAGAAAAATGCGAAAATTGGACAACCCGGCAATCTTGGCCGTAGACTCTGCTGTCGACAATGGAAACCAAGCTCGAACAAGCAGACAATACCGCTTGTTCCTGGTCTTCCCATCGCCATTCCGCGTGTAAGATCGGGATCCGCGCATCGAGGTCAAACGCAAGTACCTCTGCGAGCTCCTCAACACGAAGTGGCCGCATAGCTACGGCAAGGCACCGTAACAGGCGACGCGCATGGTGGCCTTGGTTCGTGGACTCGATCTCCTTCAGCACCCGCTCGTACGTCTCATCCAGGCTTTTGGGTAGTTCGTTAAGTTGACGCCGAAGACTCGGAGCGAGACAATGCCTCAACACCTCCAGCTGACAAAAGACCCATCGGAACCTGTATTAAATGCTCAGTATTCAGAGGAAGTACTGAGAAGGGTAAAACATCGCCTCACATGCCGTCGGCTTTCTCTGAGAGTTTCTCGACTACCAGTTTTCTGTCGTCTTCCCTCCATCTTGTCATTTGGGGGTCAGATTGAACAACAGAGCTGATATATCCGGTGATATCTCTCTGCTGTCCAGGTTGATCGTGAAGGGAGAAGTGGTCCGATGTCAAGGGCTCAAGAGCGGTCCGGATGTCAATTTCCGGACGACTAGTTACACATATGCGTAAATTCGGAAGGCGTAGATCAACAAGATCTTTTACAAGTTCGAGGACTTGTCCTCGCGGAGTTGGTATGCCGGACGTGTTGGGACATTCGTCAAGGGCGTCCAGGACGATATAAGTGAGGAGTTGAGACAGGGATGGCGCCATCAGCATCTCATTGAGGCATCGCACCAAAGCACGTTCATTGGGCCGTTCCCTTCCATTGCCATAGTCCGAATAGAGGCGGGAGAGTATGTTAAAACGAGATTCGGACCGAGAAGACAGCTGTATTAGAAGTGAAGGAATGAGGTTGCGCCGGTGCTTCTTATCGACATCTCTGAAATCGAAATAAAAATAGGCCATGGAAGCAGACCCAGCATCGCACAGGGTGACGACATGCTGGATGATCGCAGAGCTGGTCTAGGACGTTAGTTTCTGCATACGTAGAGGCAATAGACTAGGATGGCGAACCAGAGGACGCTCTTTCCCGAGCCCGCTTTGAAACCGGGCGTTGTCAGCGACATATGATATGTCGCGGTGAACGACGGACCTTTCCCATGAACACACAACAAGGAGCCCGACGACTCCCATTTCTTAAAGACATCTTCATTGAAAACCCACGCTGCGGTACTCTCGTGCTGAGCATTGCACATAATGTCGTGATTTGTTGACGGATCAGGTGGAGATAACCATCTTCGGAGGTCCCGTAGCAACTGTTCCCCTGCTAACGGTGCGTGAGCTGGTACGAGGATTCGCGACAAAGGTTATGAAAAATACGAACAATCGCGGACGCCTATGTCGGTTCCGATCTGTTGCGCGATCACTTCTATTCGCTTCACCCCTGATCAGGCGACGTTCAGCATAACTCGCGCGACCAGGTGAACGAGCTACACACCGCCTTTGATATCACTGGTAGCCTTTAATACTTGTGCAATCACTGTGCGGAGCTCCCCTTGTTCCAACTTATCTAACTTCTGTAACGCGTCCTCAACATCAGTCCGTCCGACCAGCTTCTTAAGGAATGTTTCTATTCCGATTTAAGTGAGAGGAAGCTAGGAGTAGGAGATGGAACTCACTTGTTCGCCCTTGCTTCATCTCCTTTGTCGCGATAGCAAGCATAGACAGTACTTCGGCCATAACCTTCCCCATCACCTTCGTCACCTCTGCAGTCGGTGGGACTTCAGCGTAGGTCTGGAGGCGCACGAAGAAGTCTTCGATTCTGTCAAAAAGCTCTATAAGCAAATCGCGGCTCATTGCGGTGTCCCTTGCCGCCTGTGGGAGAAGACGTTATACCAGGCTACCATGTCTACACAGAAGGACCAGGTAAGACGACATACTACAAGGAGGATACTGATTGCAGAAAACACGATTTTGGAAGGGGGAAATACCTGAAATGTAACGTTAGGATAGGCCAGCAATTGTGCAATATCCTGGGACTCACTGTGCCAGCTCCCTCACCAAGGGTAGCAGAGAGCGTGTTGAGGACATTTACGGTTGGCGTAAGCCACTTTGTAAGTCGCGAATCGCTGCTCTGCGATTGGTTGAGTTCGTTGGCTTTCCCTTGAAGGACGGCGAGGATAGCTTCAGGAGAATCGCAGCTCGTTATCTCCTCCGCGAGCGAGTGGGTGATAAGTTCTTTTCCTGTCTTCTTCTTGTACTCTTTCAGGGCGCTATCGAGGATTGGTTGGAAATTTGAAGACACCTGGAGACTGGTTGACATCGTGTTCCGAGTTAGATGGGAGTGTAGGCCGAAGATGTGAGACGAGGACGTTTCTCATGGTGGCGTGTATTGCCTCTTGTATGCGTTCTGTGATTGACGCACGCACGACTGGTTTGAACAGGACCGGTTCAATCACAACCGGATCACCGGTCCGTGGCTACCGGTCCGCGCTCGGCCAAACTCCGACTTGCACCTTCTTCTCATAGTCAAAACAGGCAATCTGGAGGCTCACATTATCATAGGACTAGGCCGCCCACCTCCTGTCCCTCCCAGTTAGGCGCGAAAAGTTTGTCGCCGAGTCAGAAAAAGCTTGGCCCGTTGAAGTGTGCGTTATCTCTCTTATTCCGGTTCTAAATGGAATGTCATCCAAATGCTCTCCCCGCTCGTCCACATCCGTGTAGCGAGCGATCATCCCCTCTACCGTCCTTATCGCCCATCTGATAGGGTTCGTCCCACCCCCACACGGCGTCGGCCTCCCCTTCACCCCACTATCGATACCGAAGCCTGGAATTCAAGGACACCTCGGCCGCATCAATCTCGGCCCCAATCTCGACTATCGGGACTCGGATGACTGGTATCATCATTTTCTCCACTGCGCGTCAGCTACACGGCCCCCACGTTGCATACTATCTACATGAGGGCGGCAGAGTCAACGCAACGTATTTGCTGACTTCGGCGCCAAAATGTATGCTGCCCTCGTCGCCGGATGGGGCTCTGCGCCTAGCGTGTCGATTTGGGTTCGCGAGGACGGTGAGAAAGGAGTCAAGGTTGAAGTTTAATGTCCCACATGCGCGGGAACGTATGAGCGGCGAGCGCTGAGCGCTGCACAGATGATCGGCGTGGGTACGTTTCCAGTGATTCATGGGTCGCAGTTCCTCGCTCACGCATACTCTCGCAGCGAGCGTCTCTCCTCCTGTCCTCACCAGCCTCATCTCCCATCTAGTGGGCTCACTGCAGACCTGCTCCGCTCTGCCGACAAAAGTTGGGGCAGCACGTCCGTCCGTGATAAAATATGTTCGCATCGTCAACTTTTAAATGTAAGTGCGCAAGCAGTCCCCTCGTGCGAGGGTCGTTCATGTCATACCTTTTTCCAAAGACTACATTTCCTCACCAATCACCCCTCTCTCGTCCTTCCAGAACAGACACGCCAGCCGCCGCCGTGCTCCTGTCAGTCGGTTGGCACAGCGAACGGTTCGTTGCTGGAATTATCGATATCTTGAAACACCCGGAGTGTGTTCTCTCCCCAGTCACCTACTATGCCTCATTACCTCTGCATACAAAATCCTTCGGTTCTTGCTTGCAATTCCGTGCGGCATACATCCCTGCTGCGGTGCACATCCGCCTCCGGCGTTGTCACGTGCCTGCAAGGCGTTTGGCCTCCCGACCGATTACCCGGGGGCTCTCGCGTCATCTCTTGTAAGGCCATCGGGTGTCTGTCGCACCTGGTGTGCTCTTTTTTTTGTTTTTTTTTGGACAAACCGTCCGCGATGACCGAAGGATAGCAACCCTAACCGCATCTGGTGTGCTCGATGCCGGCCTAGGCTGAGGCGCTGACGGAGCGCGGGAGGCGTCACGCGTCACGAGCGAGGGTAGGGACAACGGCGTTTTCGTGAGTGGGCAAGCGGGGGTAGCTTACGATTGCATTTCACGCTTCACAAATGACTACCACGTATAAAACAAATACGACAAACAAGTTTGTATCGCAGTGCAGAGCCATCACGACGACGCATCATGATTGCTTGGCAGAATATAGCGACAGAAATCGCTTCATTGCCTTCCTTTTTCTCCCAGAAGCGAGGTGCAACGGGGACTTGCCCTCCGAGTTCTTTACATTGAAATCGGCACCGTGCTTGAGAAGAATTAGCTCTATCTCGCGCAACCGAAGGCGTGATGCCTGTCGACGTGACGACGTCTCGTGCAGTGGGGCCCGGCCTTGGGTGTTCTCTGCTGGACTACGTGACTTGGACGGGCTCGTCGGGACACGTTCGATTCGGTTCGATTCGCGACCAGATCGCTGGTACGTAGCGGGACTGGGATGCGCGCACAGCAGCCCCACGGTGCTCAGCCACTGAGCCACGCAGTTTAATCCCTTTTCCCTCGGCGTATCACTAATAATGGTGTTCCTATTACTCTCGCGTAGTTTTTCCGGGGCTAACCTCGCCCCCTCAATGCCTGTAGGCGTCAGAAGCCGTGGTACTTCTCATGTCCCATATGGAGTCGCCATCGTCGTCAGTGAGTACTTCGAACCCTCGATGCGCGCAATCTCCCCCTCCCCTCCATTTCTCACAGGTCACCAAAATATGCCCCTTGCTCTTACGCACTAAGATCGTGTACATCTCCCCTGCAGTGTCTGCACCCATGGAAGGTCATCCCGCTATCGTACTCCCTAGCCTCCAACTGCCGACACCGGTACTGGTACAGTCTGTGGAGAGCCATCGAACCCGATCGGCGGTGTGTTAGATAAACCTCACAACGTATTCGAGGGACCTGTCTAGAGATACCCTCACCAGGCACTATTTGCGTCGCGTGTTGAGAGAACAGATGGGTCGTCACGAGTGAAGACGGGATGGCGTCGTCATGTGCACAACAGATGACCTGTGGGGGTTCATCATGGCTGTCTTTCCCAGGGGCATCAACCCTCACTGGGTCATGGGCAATAGACCTGCGTTCGTAGTATGTTACAATAGGGTGGTGTGTAGCCTATGGTCTCTTCGAAATGTCTTGCGCACCTCCATGTCACGTCTAGCCACGACACACATGTAGCCGTCATGCATCCCACACGTCGTAATGTAAACAGACCTTCAGTGGGATGTCGATCAATGATAACTGGAGGGATAGAAATTGCTGAGCGTGGGTAATTTGAAGGCTACATCCTATTTACGATCGGTCAAGAGTATAGGGGGATAAAGGTTCTGGTGAGAGCTGAAAGAGTTTATCTGAGTAGCAAACTTATGTGGAATACTCTGCTGCAGAATAATTGAGTGACGTGGAGACAACCCCAGCCCGAATTCCTTTTTTTTTTTGGACTAACCATTGGCAGTGACCAGAGGATAGCAACATGGAATGGGTCATCAGCTGTTTCCAGCTCTGGGTCCATCAGGGTCAACAGAAAACAAAACAAACCTTTTTTTATCACGAACTAGGACAAGACCAGAGAATCTTGGGATTCCCATGGTTCCAAGACGAAAACCTGAGGAAAGATTGGACAGTAGAGGGAGAAGATATTGCCCTCTCCAGTCTTGTCGCACGAAGAGCCAAGGATGACCCCAGCGAGACTAGAAAGGGCACCACTAGCCCCACTGAGCGCGGCGCCAGGGTCGGCACCAGCTGCACTGGAGGCTAGGGCAAGAAGAGAAAAAAAGAGAGGAAGGACCCCCCCCCCCCCCCAACCAAACCACCCGCAGCGCCAGGGTCGGCACCAGCTGGGTGACGAGGCAGAGGAAAGGGGAGAAATAAGCACCATCATAAAATGGGCAGAAAAGCGATCAAGGGAAAGAAGCAGGCCCAAAGTTAGGCTGGGGTTGACAGTGGCCGTTTTTCCACATCCAGTCACGTCCCCAAAAAGGAAGGTGCCAAGAAAGTCACATTTTTCCTGTCCTTACAAAACGGGCGTCCCCGAACAGCATTCGAGCTCAGTGAACTCTACTCTTAGTAAGCGCAAATAAAACACTTTTATTTTTAAAAATGCTACTTCCTTAATCGTACACTTTATCTTTAGTCATCAGACATAATCTCATATGTTTTTTTTAAGATGTTCACACCACTTAACAAGATAATAAATATATTTTTATTATCTAATTAGGCTACGTCTATTTTTTTGTCTAAGTCGTACTATGCCGCACAAACGGGGTGCGGGCGTGGTGAACGCGAGCGCACGGAGACGCGCCGGTCCTGCTGCTCGACACGGCTTGCCCTCGTGCGCCCATTCCCGCGCGAACGGGGCGCCACGGGATGGGGCGGCTTGCCCTCGCATGCCCCCTTTCCACGCGAACGGGGTGGCGCGGACAAGAGGGAAGCGGGGGGGGGCGGGGGCCGCGTGCCCTCGCGTGCCTCCATCCCGTGCGAATGAGGCGGAAAGGGGAGGTGTTGGGGCGACGGGGAGAGGGGGCGGCATGCCCTCGCGCACCCGCCTTCCGCGCGAATGAGGAAGGGTGGTGGGTGGCGTGCCCTCGCGTGCCTTCATCCCGCGCATACGGGGCGGGACCAGGGAGAGGTGTCCGGGGGCGACGGGGGGAGGGGGCGGCATGCGCTGCGCACCCCCCTTCCGGCGCGAATGGGGAAGCAAGGATGGGCCGGGGGGTGGTGGCATTCCCTCCACGTGCCCCCTTCCCCGCGCCACGGGGGGGGCGCGGGCCATGGGGAGGGTCGGGCGTACGGGTTGGCGGCATGCCCCCTTCCTGCGCGTATGGGGCGGTGCGGCCAAAGGGGTGCCGGGGGTGTCGTGCCCTCGTGCGCCCCTTCATGGGAAGGGAAGGGCCAGAGAGAGAGGGAGGGCGGCGGCAGCGTGCCCTCGTACGCACCCCTTCTGTGGGAATGGGTGGCGCGGCCAAGGGGAAGGGGTGGGACCGAAGGCGAAGGGGCGGCGTGCCCTCGTGCGCACCCCTTCCACGCGAATGGAGAAGGGAGGCGCCAGAGGGAGAGACGGCGGCGTACCCTTGTGCCCACTCCTTCTGTGCGAATGGGAAGGGAGGTGCCGGGGAGAGAGGGAGAGGTGGGCGGCGCGGACAGGGGGCAGGGAGGACTGGGGGTGACCGCGAGAAGGGGCAGCGGCATGCCCACGCGCGTCCTTCCACACGGCAACGGACATGGGGGAAAGGGAGGGGGGGGACGGCGTGCCCTCGTGCGCCGCCTTTCCGCCCGAATGAGGTGGCGCGGACAGAGGGTAAGGGAGGGGGGGCGGCATGCCCCCCTTTCTACACGCGAAGGGGTGGGTCAGTGTGGGGGAGGGAAAGAGGAGGGCGGGACTTACCCTAGTGCGCCCCCTTTCTGCGCTCGAACAGGGCGGCGGTCAATGCGGGGGAAAGGGAAGACGAGGGAGGGGGCGACTTACCCCGGGCGCGATGAAGGGGAAGGGGTGGGGCGTTGGCCTGTCCTCTTGCGTCTTCTCTTCGACGCGAATGGGGCGGGCGACGGGGACGGAAGCACATAATGGTCAGAGGTAGCTTATATAATTCATACCCCCAATCGGCAGTGGGAGTCTTTAATGGTTCATACTCAGCCGGCGCCGGCCGACGTCGGAGATTCTCCCGGAATTGATACTCCAGCCGACGCCGGCTGGATCGGAGATAGTCGGGAATCCACGAGGCACTTAAACACAGAATAGAAAAGCAGAACACTTCCCAGACAATAGTGTGGATCCAGAGATGCTCTATATTCAGTCAAATAAACAGTATTCAGGAATATAAGAACATCCACTCAGAGGTGTGCAAGTACATCAGTAATGTGATCAGACAGGAATAAACATGGAATGTCCAATCACAGGCCAATGCATAGTGATGGTTACATTGTCATAGAGAATATATAGCATCTAATACCTCAACTGATGCCCATTAGAAAGTCTGCTGTAAGTGATAGTCCAACCGACGACGGGTGGATCGGAGATAGGCGGGAATCCCTCGAGGCACTCAAATAAAGACTAACACGGTATAAAGGTTTATAGACAATATTAGGATCACTCTGCAATCAATCAACTGAGCAGTATTCAGGCATGAAAGAGCATCGACTCAAATATGTACAGCAGAATGCAAGTCACCTTAGAAATTTACAAATGGACAGGAATAAGTAAGGAATGTCGGATTACAAGTCGATGCGTAGTCATTGCTTGTATGTATTATAGAGAATAGATAATGGGTAATACTAGGCCTATACCTATAGGAACATCCTCAGTAATTGATACTCCAACCGACGACGGGTGGGTCGGAGATAGTCGGAGTTCCCTGAAGCAATTGAGCAAAGGACTCAGGTATGTAAGACCATCCACTCAGATATTTGCAGCAGCGTGCAAGCAAATCAAAAGGCTCCAATTACAGGAACAGGTAAGGAATGTCTGATACAGGTTTTATGTGTAGTGATTGCTTGTACATATAAGGGAGAATAGCTAATAGCTAATACTCAGCCAAAACCTGTTGGAGCATCTGCTGTGATTGATAGTCCAACAATGATATCCAGTGGGAGCGGACCTCTGACATACTTCTTTTCACAAGTAAACAGATATATGTGAAAGGGGATTCAGGGAGTTAGGCAAAGCCATATCGGACTCATACGATTCACAAAGATCAAAATTTATATCTGTCAATATATACACCAAGAGGAATGGATGTATCAGAACATGTAGATTCATTTAATCTCACAATGCTTAATGGAGAATTAGTAATCGGAGTAAGGGCCTTCACTGAGCTCCTGGAAAGTTCCTCCCATGCATGCATCTGGTATGATGCATATGCTTGGTGCCCTTTGAGTGAATCCTGCGTTGCAGTGATCATGAGTTTCTTCCATGTCTCTGCTTTGGCATGGAAGTATGCGGGGATCCATTTAGCCTCATTATGGATGCTATGCTGCTCCTCCGACCACCGTTCAAACTGTGCCCTTGCACGGAGCCAGTGAACCCTTTCAACTGTATGAACATGTGAGCACATCAATATTGGCATCAATAGATATTGAGAGCCTACAATCATCCATCCATGTCCCATCATCTTCAATAGTACGACCAAAGCCCCAGATCCAGGATTGCTGCTCATTCCTCTGCCCTGTTTGTTGTGATCCAAGAACCAAGGTTGCTACACGAAGATCCTTCGAATGGAGCTTCGGGAGATCCTGCACAATAGATGATGCCCGCCGGATCTTCCGGTATGCATCCCGTGCCAGACTGTATATCCGTGCATGCTCATTGACATTAGTATCAACGATGTGTACGGCATTCCAAGCGCGGGTCTTTGTCTGCTGTGAATTAGCAGGTCGGACCTGAGTGCGGAACAGTGCGGATTTGAATCCAAGAGCGAGGCGAATCCGATGGATGGACTCATTGGCTTGGGCACAGCGCAACTTGACTTCTTTTTTTGCAAGAGATTGGACACGATGCCTAACACACCATTCCCATCCAAGGGATGACGGGAGAAGAACCGGAAACTCCTCAGGATTGATGCCATCCATCCCAGATCCATCCAATGCTTGGGGAGTGGGATGATGGAGGGCATGGACTGAATGGTCATCATCTGTATCTTCTGAACTTCCGAGATCATCCACATGGTCGTACTCCTCATAATCACCCAAAGGTGATATTGGAGAGTTATCTGCGAGTGGCTCGTGGAGGAGGAATGAATCAGCCTGGTGCTCAAACATGTCAATGAGCTTCTGGAGGCGACTCCGCTTATTTTCAATGACTTGAGCCTCCTCTGTGGTGATCTTCAGACCATGTGCTCGGAGTTGATATCTGATGGTTAGTCTTTACAGAATGTTAGCTGATGACAATAGGTCACTGAAGAGACTCACTGCAACTCCTGAATCTTAATCCCACATGCAATCCAAGATGTTTGCCCATGGGTTGTTATATCTCCGCTCTCCTCTGATATGAGCTGTTGTTGTATTTCTGCGTGAGAAGGAGCTATATATACTTATTAGAATAGCACAAATCGGATGTATCAAGGTCACAATACCTTTGGATGTTACTGTATCATATATGTCCATTGCTGTAGGATCTTCATGTCTCTTTGACTGAGCATGCTTCTCTGCCTTGAGCCATCGTTTCGTCTTCGCCTTGAACCTTTTATTGAGATTATCCAATATCTCCGCACTGAGATCGATGCCAGTTTCCATGCGCCTCCACCGCTTAAGAAGTGATGGAACTGGATCATAAAATATTATATGAGGATCCACATACAGTATAAATATGGATGTGACAGACCAATGCGGACCATCTTCTTCCAATTAGAATGGTTCATGTGCGCATCCAATACCTCCTGGCGATGGGCAAGGGACATCCCGCGGATACTCCGCGAGACGTTATTGAGTGGTGCCCACAATGTTTCAATGATCTCCCCATCCACCTGCTTTGCTCCAGGAATATAGCTCGGGGAAAAGCGGGGTAAGCACGAATCTTGATGGCCATGGATATGAAAGAGGCCAATCCCAGTCTGAAGTTGCAAAGAGCTTGATAGAGATAACTCTGGGCTCCTTTCTACCCGCTCCTGGAAGTGAACCCCATATTGGCACATGATGTCATACATAACTAAGGCCACAGGGATGTCCTCCATATTGTAAGAGAGGGCCTTGCAAAGGCTATAGTCCATATTGATTTGCCTGACATTGGACATAAATTATCTCCGTACAAAGAGTACTTGAAGCATCGGACATACCTTTCTCCCTTCTGAAAGTCAACGACGGATGTAGGTACAAAGAATCCATGGCAGCAGGCAGTTGCTCCGATGCCTGTAACATCAAGATGTGGGTGACTTGAATTGGCCTGTTCAATGGCCCTGTATGTGTTACATGTGCTAGTCTATGGGGATTTAAGTTCACAGCACCTGTTAATAGTATCCAACATACCTGTACACTCTCCTTCCCACTATGGAGGTGAGCTTTGAACGAATTTGGGTTTGCCATGAAAGCCATTCCTGCAGATAGAGGAACATCTGTTTCCCCAGTTCTGCACCTCATGTGCTCTGCTGAGAAGTTGCCATTAGTGCCCATCACGGGTTCGTAAACCCGTACGGGTACCCGGGTACGGGTTTGACGGGTACGGGTACGGGTACGACGTCGGGTACCCGTCCAGAACCCGCACCCGTATGACGGGTTTGGCGGGTTTTTTTGAGTACACCACGACTTTTATTTTGGCCTTATACACTACTACACTTGTACACGAAGTATTATAACTAGCTACTACTACTAGTCTACTACTGGTCAGAACTTGAATGCCCGTCTCAGGGCTCGCCGTCGCGTCCGAGTCGTCATGTCCAGTTGTTTTCGTGTCCCGTTGTCGTCGTCTTGTCGTTGTTGTCGGTGTCGTCATCGGAGTCGTCGTCGTCGTTGGCGTCATCGGAGTCGTCGTCGTCGTTGGCGTCATCGGAGTCGGCGTTGTTGCTGTTGTTGACATCGTCTTGCCGTTGTCGATGGCAAGGCCCTGTCGGCGGCGGTGGGTCGTCCAACTCATCGTGTCGCCGGCGCCTCGCCGCCTTGTCGTTGTCGTTGTCGTCGCTATCGTCGTTGTCGACACCGTCTTGCTGTTGTCGATGGCAGGGCGGCGGTGGGGGTTGATAGCGCGTGCAGATCGGGGGGACTTGAAGTGCACAATCGATAAACTTACTAAGCAGCGAAGAGAACAAAACCGGCATCACCCGGCCTGGGAATGAATCGGGAACATACGCTCAAGCATCAACGGCAAACTCCGCCTGCCACTTACGCAGACGACAACCCACAACGACAACTTCGCCAGCCCCAGCCGAACGACCAACCGCCAGCATCATCGCAACGCAAGTCCCAAATGCAACGGCGGCGGCACCCATGACAGCTGCAGCAGGAGTGATGGCGAGGCGGCGCCAAGGGCGGCGCTGCAACTCCGACTCTTCGACTCTTCGACGACAACGGCGGCGACAGTGGCGACAACGACGGCAGCGACAACGGCAATGACAGCAGTGACGACGGCGGCGACAACGGCAGCAAAGACGGCGACAACGACAACGGTGACGACGCGACAGTCGGCGGTGGCGATGCAACGACGGCGGGGGGCGATGATGACGCAGCGGGCTTTGTAGTACAGTCAAGAGTACAGTAGTCCTTTGTATAGTAGCTTAGTGTACTAGAATTCATATTGAACATGCTGACCCGCGGTGCTAATCTGTCCGTACCCATACCCGTGAGCACGGGTACGGGTTTCACGCGGGTGCAGGACGGGTAAGGCCCGAGTTACCCACGGGTTACCCGTGATGGGCACTAGTTGCCATCCATTATGAATGTTCGGATAAGCTGATTCCTTTGAGAATGTTAATAATGAGATATTGATCGGATCAATGAATGCATACGGCTGGTCATGATACCTGGTCTTCCAATCATCTGGTAGATTGATGCCTGGCTGTCACGATTCGGCTTGTGAACGCTTACTGTACGGTGGTGACTCCCTTAGTAAGTCGTAATTAGTCACGGACTTCGTATCAGTCAGCCAGAGTATCACATGTTTGTGGTGACGCTCTGACTCATTCCTAGTAGTAGCTGTAGTAGGGTTCGAGCTACTTACGCTACTAGTCGTTCGTATTCGGGAGGAGCTTCAAAGCTGCCTCGTCACATGTATAAGTAGTCTAACGCGAAGACCAGAAGTCTCCATTCTGGTCTTCTTCAATTGCCATCACGCATCCCGCGCTCGTTCTTCTCTTGAGCATCAGTTATCTCGTTCGCTTGTCTCTAGTAGAGCAAGTCGTGCTCCGTATACGCCTAGTGGAATTTGCCCTAGTGCCCCTTACGATCACGTGCACCTCGAGGCCGTGTATTCGTGTCACGTGACTATTGAGTCGCAGAATCCACTAAGTCGTCTAAACACCCTTCATCGGTTCAAGTCGAACTCACGCCAGTGGCGGCGTTACACTGGCTGTGGACATGCAGGACAGAATATGACCATTGATCCATCATTAGCGGAGTTCCGATCGTGTTGGTGTCCCAGGCCACTTTGAATCCTATTCTGTAGATCTCGCCATTGGCGGGAAGCCCTCAAGAGCTGTTTGTAGAGATTCTGTATATCTCCATCAGCGACATTGTATGTAGTATCGGGATAGCATCCTAACTCACTGGGACGTGGTGGGGGAACATCCGATTGGTGATGCTTTGAAGTTTAGAATAGTACTGTTGCGCAGTTGTCTTGCACTCCAGGTTATCAGCCAAGAAGTCATCCAAAACTGAGAAGGTAAATGCAGTCTCAATTCGCTTAAAGGTTGAAGGAAATAATCCAGCTTGAAGGAGTTGCTCATCATTGGCACCAGCATTTGGGCATATGCAAAAGAGCACATCCATGTCAAAGACACCTGTTTGATTGATAATTGTGATCAGTGGATTTCCCGACTTTGCAGTCCGAGTGCGTCGTGTATATCTATCAGAGGGATCCAATATATCCCCAGATGGGTCAAACAGTGTGTCCAATATCCCCTCCATATATTCAGGTGCGTATGACGAAGGTAGCGGATCTCCAGGTGAAGGGGCATCCTCCTCCTCAACAGATATAAGTGATGCAGAGCGAGTGCGTCGGGGCCTTTGCCCGCTTGGCTGTGGCTCTTCTGCCGCTTGGATTCCCTAATTATAGATTCGTAAGTGCATGTGGTGACTCATATATCTGATGTATCCATACCTCCACCGTCAGTGGACATGGCTTTCCATCATGACCAAAACATAGCTTAAATCCAAGTAACATTAATGATATTGGTGCAAAGTGTGAACCAGTCCAGCGGGAGATCCAATGGAATGGGGACCGCATATGAGATCGAAGGCAACAGTCCTTGCAAAAGTAATTTCCCCCAATACAATCAGAACACTTGATCTGCATCGATTTGGTACACATGGAGCACTTCGGAGCACTTGTCAGACCCTCCATCTCTAGCAATAGATGGAGATATCTGCTTCGGATATCTATCCATTGGTTCATCGGTGTCTACATATAATCAGTGTTCTGACAATGGTCACAGAACGTTTTGTAACATACACTAGCCTGTGGCTGTGTGTCTTCCATCTGAATGGCTGGCATATCATTTTCGTATGGTTCCATTGGCTGAAGGGTGTGTGATTCTTCTTCCCCCCTGGATGGCTGCCCAAATGATTGTGATTGAACTTGGTCTATAGTGGGCTCCGCTCTAGATTGAGAATGTGAAGCTTGACCTGACTTTGCCTTTCCCTTCTTTGAATGGAAGGGGACTTCCTTCACAATGGTGCGGAGTCCGCATGTGGTCCGCCGGGTCTCAGCGACAACCTCCACGACGTCTCCCATGGGAATGGTGTAGGTATTCTTTGGAGCCATGACGAATAGAAATGAATAGAATGAGGATGGCTTGTATGATAATCGATAGTGTGACCTCCTTCACCTCCTTTCTTAAATATGCCTTGGGCATCCTTAACCCACTCTGCACCTGTTTACTTGGATTATGGTACGATCCATACTGCAACATGCAACACACTACAAGACATGTAACAAAGAGCGCAATGAATATTAATCATGGTACCCAATCTACATTGTGAATGATTGTCCAGTCAACTATCGTCGGGGATCTCTAACTCCCAAGACATCTCCGATGCATGATCCAAAATATCCCTATGTGTTCCACTTGTAATCTCTGAAACATTAATCCCTTCCACCTCACATAGTGCCTCTACCATAAGACAAAGATGACAAATTTCCTTGTTCCATTCCTGAGCATCGGAAATAAGGTCTGTATCCTGTTTGTAATGTTAGATGGACGGATAAGTTTGATATTATGAGGTGCATACACAGGATTCATTGTTTGAAACTTCTTGGACCTTAGGACCAGGTTCAAGGGGGAAGGTTTCAGCATTGGGATCTGACCCGTACATGTCGTCCTCATCAAATGATTGTGTATCAGAGTCATCCACAGGATCGGAAAACATATCAGGGGAGTGGAGCGGGTGAAGATCAGACGTCCGCACATGTTTTCGTGTAGTGCTGATATGCCTATCGGACTTACTGGTCATTGAGGAGGATGACACATGTTTGCCTTTGGATGTGTGAGACTGCATGATGTGCAGTAGAGTAGTGAACCCTCAAGCGTTATAAATAACCATTTTTCTATGAAACAGGTTTGGTGATCCCTGATATACATGAAACACCGATATGTTATATCGCAGGTTACACCATATTGCATGTGATAGACATTGCCATGTCACTTCCAAGGTGTGTGATTGCGTAGCCTTTAGTCACTTGCCATTAGCCACTCACTGGTCTGTGTTTGAGTCAGAAGTCAGCAATCATAAGTGGAATGGCAATTCGTTTCGATGAGGCAGGTCACATGAACCAAGCCCAAAACGGAAGTCCGCATATGGGCATTCAGTCGCACAGCACAGAACTCCGATGCAGACCGATCACATTCGAGTCACATGACATGTTCTACCGCGCAGGGGAATAGTGTGACATCGCGGAATGCTATATCCAAATGGATGGCCCAAGTCTGGTTGGGTGGTGATGCCAAATCTCTATTCCTGCAATATTCAGTCTTTCTGTTCTCTTTACATTCAGTTGTCTCGTATCTATCTTCTCCTCTTAGTGTGTCAAGTGTGCAACTCCATTTGAAACTATATACGAACTCATATGTCTGTCTTATCAAGTCACAATCATTGATCAATTCAAACCGGACGTCCGACTACACGACTACATGGTTATACATTGGGTGAAACGAATATACTGTTATTTACTGAGGCTCCTGCTGACCAGGCGACGATTTGCGGGACGAGGTGCCTCCCTCTGAATGCCCCGCCAAAATGTGAGTGAGATATGGGACAATGTCCGCCAGAAGAACCACATACCAGGCGGTGCGGGCAAAGGGCCACTCAGAGACGCTTGATGAGACGCGGTTGCGCTCGCACCAGGCAAAGGGCCACTCGGGGAGGCTGGACGAGACGCGGTTGTGCTTGCACCGGGCAAAGGGCCACTTGGGGATGCTCGACGAGAGGCCAGCAACCCGGCTACACTCGCACTGGGCAATTCTGCTGAACAGATAACCTGTGAGCTATACGAGTATACAATAACAACCACCCACCCATTGCACGTCGGCGCTCGGACGTTGCACTTGAGGTACGAGACGATGCAGCAGAACGCGCATCGGAAATCTTGAGAGTGGAGAGGGGGATTCCACACATAATGATCCGTGGTGACTTCCATTATTCATGGGCCAACCGACGGTGAGAGTCTTATATGTCTCATGGGCCAGCCGACGTCGGCCGACATGGAAGAATTCTTCCGAGAGTCATGGGCCAACCGATGTCAGCTCACGGAGGATTTTGCTCCGAGAATCGCCTCCGAAGAATTGAATCGGACATGATGGTAGTCATTTCCTCCGAACATTGTAACGGTGATACCCTAAGCTGCCGGTAAGCGCTTCTGAGTGCAGCTAAGAGTGTCGGGTTCGGGGAGGCGTGAAGCCGCGCTGCCGGTCGTGCAGGCCTTCGCGGGTCTCGTAACTTCGTACAGGGCTTCGCTAGGGTCGAGAACGCGTTTCTCTACAATTTCTAAGGGCGCGGATGAGTGCGAGACTCTCGGGAACACAGGGAACGAGGGGGAATAAGACCCTACAGAGCTCTGAAGCCCAGAGGGGAGAACTAAGATTAACTGGAGTAGGAAGAGTAGATACAGGATGTTTATATAGAGAGAAACAGAGCAATATAGCTAAAGTTAGAACCAAGCCCAGAGAGCAACCAAGCGAGGTCGCAAAGCCAGAGGACAGGGCAGAACAGTAAAGGCCCGAATCGGCCGAAGCGCGGGAAAGCGCGGGCCGCCGGAGCGGTGCGAGAAAGTAATGAAATAAGCAAAAACATCAATTTACCTGGCCAGCCGTACGCTGGGCGTATTAACGGGGTGCACCTCCTCCAGATATCGAGATGAAGTAGATTCCCACTGAATAATTGTGGTTTTCAAAGCATGATATATGATAGACATCACACAAAGAGTCAGACAAATACGATTCAAGTATTATTGGGTCCATGTAAGCATAGACTGTACAGTTCTAAGTATTTCTTCCAAGGTAGTTCGGACCAATCCTTTCCGAACCCCTGCCAGTGTCCATGTTTCTTCACAACAGTCAGAGGGTAGTGCAAATGTGATACAACGAGCTTACCTGGCTTTGGGTGTCACCTTTATCTGTCGCTTTCCCAGACTATGAGGCTGAGGGGGCTGGTTTTCGGGCACATGTCCAGATGTAGAGGCTACAGGGCCCCCATGGTCCCTTTGAGGGTGTGCCATGCTCTGACTTGGTGTTTGTTGTGGGTTTGATTGTGCTCTGGCTATATTCAAGTGTACATATAATTAGTGTTAGTCACGGGTGCGGGAAACCCGCACGGGTCACGGGTCGGGTAACGCCGGGTACGAGTACGGGTAGCCCTCTTCAACCTGAGGCAAACCCGAACCCGAACCACGGGTACAGGTTTTTTTTTTTTTGGTTTGGTTGAAGGCTGCAACGAGTACAGGCTTGGCAGGCTGCCCTCGGGCACCATGTCCCCATCGCCACATCCTCCGATCATCGCCGTTGCCACATCCTCGCCGTTTCCACATCCCTCGCGGACCTCGCCATTTCCACTGTTCCACATCCTCACCATCACCTCCATCCCCTCACTGCGTGCCCCTACGACTCAGGGCCTCCATCGGACCATCATATTGAAGGAGTAATTGTGGTCAGTCGCTGCCTCCATTCCTTCCATTCCCGCGCCTCCACCTCCTTACTCGATTTTTGCCTCACGCGTGTCATACCACAAAGTCGCAAGTCGTTTCTGTCTAGGTATAGTACAATGTCTACTCCTGTCTACTGTTTCTGATCATTGACACAATACAGGTAGGACACATTCTCCTCCCCGTCTTTGGCCGCTTCTAGGTAGTATTCACCACGCATGTATTTAATCAACCCTGGCTTTGCGAATATTCAGAGCATACTTCCTCCCTCCTCTCGTTTCCTGTGACCCTGAGTGTGCTGCGAACACCAAGTCTATCATGCCTCGTCAATCTGTACCCGCGATTACTGGGACCAACTCTGATGACATACGAGGGCCACGCAAGCGTCGTCCTACTGAGCGTGTCACCGAAAATGGCGATCCTTTGGCCAGGAAGAAAGCAAAGACGATGCCTAAAACCAGAGTCAATGCAAGACCTGTCCCCGTTACTCCACAGGCATCTGTTGAAGAAACCACCAACCCCACTTGTCGCCGTCAACGTCCGCCGCTTCGTACTCATCAAAGTTCTGGGGCCACCACCAGCAGCGGCGAAGAGACCAATACCATAGGCACTCATGCGCATTCTACACCTGATGCCATTGAAGTTGACGATGACCCTGAGTCTGATGACGAGCCTGAAGTAGAGGACGATATATCAGAGTTGAGTGAGTCTGCATCCATTATATTCTATTGCACAACACACTAAAACTTCAATAGAGCGCCTCTCTAGAAGTTGGGATGCGCCCGTTTATGTATTCTTCAAGCCTACACCTACAGTGGAATACGTCAAGAACCGTAAGGCCCATGTCTTCGCATGTGCCGCTAGCCCCTGCCGCCTCAAAGGCTTTGTCCGCCGTTTCCTTTACACTGGTGATACCAGTTCTACCAGCAATCTCCGTCGACATGCAAGAGTTTGCTGGGGTGATGAAGCACTTGCGGCCGCAGACGAGACGCGTGATGTCAAGACCGCTCGTGAGGCTCTCAGAAATTTCAAGGGGATGAACGGCTCAATCACAGCCGCGTTCAAACGTATTGGAACGGGAAATGTGACTTATAGCCACCGCCAGCATACTAAGGTTGAAGCCCGGTATGTTCCAATATCTTGAACTGACTGTAATAATATCTAATCTTTTTTACAGGGCAGAGTTTGTCCGTTGGGTCGCTGAGAATAAGCGCCCTTTCCAGATAGTCAATGACCGTGCTTTTCGTTGCCTAATGAAGACAGGAAGACCGGATTGTTATATCCCTTCGGCGGCAACGCTCTCTCGTGACGTCAAGAATGTCTTTGTGCGTGTTCGTGAACGCATTGCAAAGTTGTTACAGGTATGTTAATGTTAACTAATACTTAAAAGATATGATACTAACATGAAGCCAGGGGATCGATGGCAAACTTAGTTTTGCCACTGATGCCTGGACGTCGCCTAATTACAAGGCGTATGTAGCCGTTACGGTGCACTTCGAAAAAAATGGCACTCCTATGACACTCCTTCTCGATATCGTCGAAGTTCCGAGGTCCCATACCGGTGTGAATCTGGCGATCGCTTTTGCTGAGGTCCTAGGAGCGTTTGGGATCAAAGACAAGGTGAGTTTAGAATTGGGTCTGATGTGTGTTCCCGGACTTACTTTTCTATAGGTTCTTAGTGTCACGACTGATAATGCGTCTAATAATGACACTATGATCAAGCATCTCAGCACCATAGTCGACGCGTTTCCCGGTGCTGCCAACCAGACCCGCTGTTTTGCGCACATAATCAGCATCTCCGCAAAGTCGATTCTCAAGCAATTCGACATACCAAAGACAAAACCTGGTGTCACCCTCGATGCGGCTGCTCAAGCACTCGCTGACTTAGCTAACGAACTGGACTCTGAGGAGCGCGCTGAGTTGGAAGCATGGGAGGCCGATGACGATGCTGAGGACCAGGAGGACGATCAGCCCCTCGACCCCTGGTTGGACCTGCACGAGGGGCTAACAGAGGAAGAGCTGGGCGAGCTCAACGAGAGCATACAGCCTGTGCGATCGATGTTGATGAAGGTACGTATATTATCACTCAGAGGCATAGCTGATACTAACATGGTACATAGCTGCGTCGTCTTGCTTTCGCCCTCAAGAACTCAACAACCATTCTCCTTCCCAAGTGGTTTGCGACGCTATTGACCCACCGCCTCCCAAAACGCATGATGCCATGCGATGTTTCAACTCGCTGGAACTCGACATATGACATGCTCGACTTCGGTCTCAAGTACCGCTCGGCCATTGACGCCATTACTGCCAGTCGTGATGACGATCTTCGCAAGTATGAACTGCTACCGGCAGAATGGAAGATCGCTGGGGAACTTTGTGACGTACTAAAGGTAAATAGTCATTCCTTTATCTCCTATCTTTCTGACTTCGTTTTTGGACAGATCTTTAAGGACGCGACAATGTACTTTTCACGCGGCACGCCAAACCTCGCAGCCGTGATCCCTGCGATGGACCACATTGACAAGGTCCTCGCCACTGCCTCTGACAGCCCTTATCAATTCGGGCCATCCATACGTGCCGCACTTGCTATTGGCAAGAACGCAATGAACCGATACTACAACAAAACCGACCAATCTGAGGTGTATCGGATCGCTATGGGTGAGTCGTCATGTATTTATGTCGGAAGTATACTAATACAAGCGCTCTTAAGTGCTCCATCCTCGCCACAAACTCGAATACTTCAAGAAACACAAGTGGGAGGATGCGTGGATTCAAGCTGCACGCGAAATTGTCCAAGACGAATTCGCCCGGTCCTACGAGTCAGTTGAAGGTGTCAACGATGACGAGGATGATACGGAGAACAATGTCAGTGGCGATGAAGCTGTAAGTGGAAACTACGCTATTCTTTTTGGTCTTTGGACTAACTGTTCCGCTTGCAGACTTATTTGAGCACCAAGAACATATTCGACGATTTGCCCGACCTCATGACCGCATCCTCGGATCACAACAACGAACTCGATCGATACCTTGTAACAGGAGTCGAAGACGTCAAGGATGCTCTCTCGTGGTGGCATGAGAGGCGCATGAGCTTTCCCCGCCTCTCTCGTATGGCGCGTGATTATCTGTCGATCCCAGGTGTGTAATCCTTCCTTCTCACTGTTTGTTATGCTCATACCCTTATTTGTTAGCTACTACAGTTGATGTCGAGCGCGTTTTCAGTCAAGGCCGTCTCGTCCTTCCCCACGTCCGTAACCGCCTATCGTTCCACTCAACCCGCGCGCTGCTATGTGTCGGCACCTGGAGCACCCTTGACATGATCAGGTACAAGGACATCAAAGCAGCTCTCGGAGAAGAGGTCACCGGGAAGGACGAGGACGAGCTCCCTATCGACTGGGACGCTATCACGGGAAGTGGGTAGTTTACCATTCGTTTATTTGTCACTACTACGGTAATACTACGTAGTTGTACTCGTACGCGTGAAATCGAGACTCGTCAGACTCGGGTTTAACCCGAGTCTTGACCCATACCCGTGACACGACCGCGACCCGCACCCGTGGTACAAAACCCGGATACCCGCGTGACCCCTGACCCGTAGCCACGGGTACCCGTACCCTTAAGGACGGGTATGGGTTTTGACGGGTACGGGTACGGGTAGCCCCGGTTGACCCGAGGGTTACCCGGGATGATCACTACATATAATTGCCAGCTTTCAGAAATATTTATGACACTGCTCACCAGGGTTGTGAGTTAACTCAGTTGGTGTTGGCTCGGAGGGTTGCATATTGTCACTCCGTTCCACATTGAAGGATGCTACATAAGCAGGTAAGTAGATATCTGTGCATGGAAGCAATGGCCAGACTTACAGGAGTGATGTGGCACAGATGGATGCTCCAAAGATTGTGCAAAGCCAATTCCTGCCTGTTCCAGACCTTCAGTATCAGATCCAGCAGGACCCCTCTGCACTGGATGCAGGGAAGGTGGTGGTGGTGGTAATGGTAAGACCGAACTGTTGTCAGTAATGTTGTTCAGTTCTTGAGCATAGTTCTCTTCATCACCATCTACATCGGAGGTAGAAGCATTCTGGTGCCGTCTCCGGGCTGGGAGATGCTTAGAGGTCGTCTCCAGATCTGAATCAGCAAGCAGTTCACATGATGGATTCCAGATGAGGGGATCCAGTCCATCTTCCTTCCGCTGCCTCCAGTAGATAAGCAGGTCATGCACATCATTCAATCGGATCTTTGAGGGGTCTGCCCACTTAAACCCAGGTGGATAACACTCTTCCTGGATCCAGGCAGTCGGAGTTGTGGATAGCTTTGCCCAGGGGATGGTGGCATAAGGCTTACCAGAGATGAACCCTAATGAGCATATATACATATGTGAAGCAATACAATGTAGATCATGGGGGGTGACTCACTAATATGGGCAGTGCAATAGCCCCTAAGTGCTGTCTGAACCACCTTGGTTTGATGTCCATCACCCTTGACAATAGACGGAATTTCAGGCTCCCCAGTTGCATTGGTGGTTATCTGGACAGGGATCTTGATCATCCTTGAAGGGTCCTTCTGAGCATTTTGATCATCATCTGTGTCACTCATGAGACAACGATAAATATTGATGGAAGCATGTCAAACCTTGCTCAAAGCACTTCCTGCCATACTTCTTCCATGTGTCCCAGAGCACAGTGCTTCTCCACTTCGGACAGAAGTCATTAAAATCCATTCCTCCACCTACATCGGCATTCCACTCATCCCTGACAATGGATAGTCAATGGAAAGTCAGGCCACTGACAGAACATGAATAATGTACATTGAAACCTGTGGAGTTCCATCCTCCTTCTGATATGCAAGGAGAACTATGCAGCGAGCTCCACATGTTCTGTAAAGCTGGGTTTGAAAGTCCCTTACTATCCGGCCACGGATAGCAGCTGAAGCCATTCTGGAAGGCAAAGAATCAGTGTGGTGCATGGAATACTGTGACTTCACTTACTTGGCCTGAATTCCCTTCGGAGGACCATTATCTGACCATTCTTCAGCAGTTTGTGCAAAGCGCTCCTGTTCCTCAACTGGTAGCTTCTTCCATAACTCAGTGGTTGCATCTTGAATTGAACCAAAGAATGTTTCCGTTCCTGGAGCAGCTCCGGACATATCCTCCGCAAGCTTCATGATATCTGCTTTATCCTCATGGTAGAAGACATTCCTTGCAGACCACCTCCGAACGAACTTGATAACCTGACAATGAGGAGGGGAGTAGTGGTTGTAGTACCACTTTCTGATTTTCTGGAGTACATGCCTATCAGTGGCCTTATAACCATGTATAGAAGATGAATACCTGTTTAGCCTCCTTCTTATTGAATTGAGAGTTACCAGGCTGTCTCTTATATACCTCCCCCATTGCCTTCTCCAGAATCTTATTCCTCATCTGTGTATCAGCCTGCTCAAACTCATCCATGTAACCCCTCAAGATGGTCACATCCTGTGGTGATAGTTTAAACCCTTCCTGAGTAGGAGGAACAACTGGTCCGGAGGGATCATCAGAGTTAGAAGAAGATTCAGACATGTGTGGATATAGTTGGTGTGATGTGGGGAAGTGAAGTGTAAGGGTGAATGTGGGTAACTGCACTAAACATGACTGTGCATATATATAGTGATCTATGTCTATGGGAAAACGCTCCAGAGGTTTAGCACAGTTGGCGGGTGGCGGAGTGAAGGTGCAATGTTTCGACATGACACATGTAACACAATGGGTTTCAGGATATATTTGTTAGATCGTCAGAGCCAGACACACTAGAGAGTAAGAGGTATTTACCAGAGTGCTTCATGGTAATCATGGTAAAACTTGTTGATGCAAGATAGGATGAAGCGAAATGAAGCATGGCATGCTGGAGGCATCACTCCAGTTTCAGGACTCTGTTGAATGAAATATCGGACTCGGACAGACCAGACGGATGACTCCGAGTTATAAGCAAAATCATGTGCATGGCAGACAATCACAGGACGATGTAATAAGAGAGGACATTCGAAACGACACATATTGGTGAAGCACATGGTTATCTGCCTCTAAACACGCTGTACAGAAGGGCAGAAGGGTAGGTACATCGTAGATTACAGTTCTGGGCTACTACACATATCGGACTCGGACAGACCAGACGGATGGCTCCGAGTTATAAGCAAAATCATGTGCATGGCAGACAATCATGGGACGATGTAATAAGAGAGGACATTCGAAACGACACATATTGGTGAAGCATATGGTTATCTGCCTCTAAACACGCTGTACAGAAGGGCAGAAGGGTAGGTACATCGTAGATCACAGTTATGGGCTACTACAACTCCGGAATATCGGCCAGAAACTCATCGATGGTCGTCAATGTGCTCTCCGAACTGATTCCGATGGCCTCCATCAACCGATTACGCTCCACAACTTGTGTACGAATCCTCTCCATCATCACTCGCACCTTTGCTGCCTCAACCATGCCTGATGATGAGTCCCTGACAGGAGTGGGCTGCTGGGTGTCACTGGCCACCGCAGGCACCTGATAAATGTATTATAAGCGGTTGAAAATGGAGAAGCAATCTGATGGACGTACTGTGGGTTCCTCACTCTCCCGATCAGCTGCGACTGGGGTCGACTCCGAAGTCGCAACCGGCTTCCTGTGTAAGAAGGCAGTGAGGAGTGGGCGAGGTGGTGCAGATGTGGAATCGTCGTCGACTGCCATCGCATCAGTCAAATCCTATCACAGAGTCAGGATTAGTTACATATTGATATGATTGCCTACTCACCTTCAGAGTGACAGCAGGCAGCAAGTACTGGGGTGTTCACAGGAGGAGGAGTATGCGTAGGCTGCTTGTGGAGGAACGAGTACATCCCAGTGACCTCCACCTCCGATGTCGCACCCGACGGAGGCGTAGGAAGCGAGGCGGGAGTCTTAGAGGATGCAGCACCTCGAGTGGCAGTAGCTGCAGACTGGCGGGTGGTAGCACCACCAGCAGGTTTGCCAGGGCCACTAGTTGCAGCGAGCTTTCGAGGTTTCGGGGGCATCTTTCCGATATATGCCCACCACTCTGTGGCAATATGCGTCAGGATAGCACCGTGGGTAATGCCTGCCAAAACGGTGCACACCTGAATCGGGTTCCGCTGTCTCGTCTGGCCGGGCAGGGGATGACATATGTGGGGTGTACCTGATATCACCTCGCATCCATTATCACTATATTTCGGGCAGCAAGGACACGTGGCTGGTAGATCGATGAATACGCGTAACACATGGAAGATATTCAAATGATTGGGCCTGTATGGCCTGCCGGATGGGGCGTTCTTGGAGTTATCACTCCGTGGTCTAGGCTCATATCTTGGATGGAATTGACACTGGTTGATGGCATGTTTGATGGGGCATGTGTAGAACAACTCAATATGATGTGATTTGAGTGACCTAGCCGAGACGTCGGACTTGTGTTCACACATTCACCTCGGTGTTCATGTGGGTGTACCATATCGGTCTGATCAGATAAGCATGACAAATATTCGGAGGAGGTGTATCCGAGTTGTGTCCGAGTGAGAGAGAAATATTTTATCCCTCTGTCCACACACTGCTAGACCATCATGGCAACGAACGATATTGTGAGCAAAGCTGAGATAGAGCTCTTGGCTATCGCTTGTCGACTCGATACTGCCCTCCGCTATCGAGATGAGCACCATGAAGAGCCAGACGACGATTGGATTCGCCAAGGCATTGAAAATGAGATGGTGCGTCCTCCGATCTCGTTTCCAGCTCGGTTGGGCTACTGACTGATGTTGTAGCTGGGCATAAATGAGATCTTCCGCGAGGCGGGGACGACTGTCCCCCGCTTGCCTGCTTTCCTCTGCATGATTGGGGAAAGGAGTGAGCGTGCGCTACAGCTCCAAGAGGTCATGGATCTCGATGATTTGAGCACGGAGGAAATGAAAGCATACTGCACATCCATCGCCAACGACAACCCTCAGTGGAACAGTCTTCTCACAATGCACAGTCCTAGAGACCTTGCTCCTCAGCTGCCGCTGGTCACGGAGTGGTGGCTCCCTGGTGAGCCCACTATAGAGGACGAAGAAAACGCTGAGGACGCTGCAGCAGAAGCCGCTGCTGGAGAGGAAGACGGAGATGGTGACGATGATGATGAGGTCCAGATAGGTGAGTTTACACTCTACAAGATCTATGGATGTGCTAATAACTCTGTCAACATAAGTTGATGCTCCAGATACGGCTGGAGATGTGCAGCCTCGGCGCTCCGGACGCAACACCAAAGGAAAGGCGCCTGCACGCGCAGATGAGGCTTCTGGCACTGTGGACGCATCGGATGGTGGCGGCGATGTTGAGATGGGCGAGGTCATCGACAACCAGAAGACTCCGAAGAAGGTTCAGCCAGTCAAGCGTGCGATCGTCATCTCACCATCGTCAGAGGTCCCTGCTGAAGCGACAGCAGCGCAGGCCCAGTACTGCAGCTAAGGCAGCGAAAGCTGCTGGTCGTCTGCCGAACCCAGTACGTACCATGCGTCCTCCGAGACTGGCATATGCTCATATCCCTTAGGATTTTGTGGCCCTTGCCAGAGCCATAATGTTTCGGAGTGTAAACCTCAGATCGATGCTCTGAAGTCGTTTGCCTGTGAGCTCTGTGCGTTTAGGAAGGTGACGTGCAATCCTCCGCCGGCGTGGGCAGTCGACTTGAAGAAGGCGATGAAGGAGGCAGCGAAGGAGAAGCAAGAGACGAAGAAGAGCAAGCGTTCCACTACATGTACGTCTTTCCTTTCAAATTCGTTTCAATCGTTTAACTGGACTTAGCGATCATGGAGGACCTTCCTCCGACGCTGGAGGGTTTGAAGGAGCGCCTGGACTCTATGGAGGCGAACGCAACAGCTTTCCAGGAAGCCACAGAGTCGCGCATGGGGGCGTTCCAGGAAGCCATGGAGTCGCGCATGGGAGCGCTCCAGGACGTCTTATACAACATAGACGTTATGATGCGCGCCTTGTGCATGCGCAACGCTATTACCCCTTCCACACTCGCCCTCCGTATCCCACCCGTTCCCCTATTCGTTCCAGCCGCACCATCCCCATCTCCGACCGCTGGCCCATCTTCAATCGCCTCAGTTATCAGTTCAACAACCTCCACCCCCGGATTCGACATTTCGCAGCTGTCAATCGCTGCCCCCTTTGCTCATGTGGCCTCTGGGAGTGGTGCAGGGTACATACATACCCCAGGTGCGTCTACTGATCTTACGTTCATTGTGCACGACTGCTAACACTATGTAGTGCCATTGTCTCGCACTCCGAGCTTGAGCCGTGGGCGTGGGGGAGGTACCAGCAAGCCTGCATCCAGAGCCTCAAGCGCTGCAGGATCCAAGGCTCCGAGCGCTGCAGGGTCCAAAGCCCCGAGTGCTGCTGGGTCTAGGGCATCGTCTCGCACACGCGACTGAAAGCATAGGGCCGTCATATCATGTAAATAAATTGTCTGTCTTGTACTACCACACCTAGCATTATGCTAGAGTTCGTATCGAATCGGAGTTGCGTTTCTGCATTGCTCCGAACTCGGCCTGGTCATACTCGACTCAATCGGCTCAAACATTGGTCAGCTTCGGGATTGGTCGGTCTCGATTGCTCCGGTTGGCCGGTCACATGTACGCATCACTTGTCATCTGCCCAGGTGCTCCAATCCACATGACCTTACTTAGTACATGTTTGTGTGTTTGCTATCGATACTGCATAGTCCTAGCACAGTGTGCTCGCTGTCATTCAAGCTGTCCGACAGCATGATCAGATGTTCAATCACATATATTCACTCCCATCAAATCACCACTCTCCTGACCACTCTGGCCTCAACTATGTATCGACTCAGGTCATATTGTTTGAGGAACCACTTAAGTGCTACTCTGAGCAGTTCTTCAGTGATCACAGTTCATCTCATGTGAGTGCTAAGCGTGATATGAGTGTTTCTAGTGTGAGATCTAGAACAAGTAAATATACATGAGGAAACATTTGGCTGGGTCTAGTGATTTCCCGGCCCGGCTTGGCCTGAAAGCCGGCCACTTGGCTCAGCTTTTTAGGGCTTGTGGCCCGGATATTTTGAGGACTGAACCCTCACCTAAGGCTTTCAATGTCTTCAGGCTGACACCGGCCTGCAAGCCATGGCAAGCCACGGCTCTGTAGGAAAATACATGAAACTTTGACACCAAGTGTGTATTCAACATAGGGGAAGGATACTAGATCTACCAAGCTACTATTTCGACCTCAATGTCATCGTCGCCGTCGTCGTCAACGTTCTCGACCACCGCTTCCCAAGTCCAGTCCCCCGCATCGTTCACAACTTCACTCGCAGACGGCAGACCCCTCTCGATGATCTACTAAGCTACTATTACGACCTCAATGTCGTCGTCGCCGTCAATGTTCTCGACCACCGCTTCCCAAGTCCAGTCCTCCACGTCGTTCACAACTTCACTCGCAGACCCCTCTCGATTGGCGGGTTGCTGATCTTCATCATCCAGCAGCTTTTCTTCTTCGGCTACGCTGGGAAACGACCTTGACATGAGCCCTTGACTGATGAGCGACTTGAGGCATTGTAGCACCTCAACGATGTCGGCATCGAGGCGGTTGCGACGCTTGCAGATGGTGATGCCAGCCGAAGAAAAGGCCCTCTCACTCGCTACAGACGATGCCATTACAGCGAGGTAGTCGCATGCAATAGAACGCCAAGTTGGGTATCGGGAGCCGTTCATCTACAAGACCATGTAGACATCGAGTATTAGTGACGTGTGCGAATGCCAGTGGAATAAAAACAACGGCGTACCCCCCACCAGCGGACTATGCCCATCCCATCCGGTATATCCTCAATAGTGTTGAGGTAAGTCTTCCATTCATCCATCCCGGCGTTGGCTGGGCTGATACCAGCTTCACAGCTATCGGTGTCGTCTTCTGAGTCGGTATCATCGATGTTGGGGCGGGTAGACTTGTGGGTTGGGGGAGCCTTGCGAGTGCGCGTAGACTTGGCACCCGGGTTGCTTTGCAGCGTATTAAAGCGTTCTAGAAACTTCACGTCGGCAGAGATGAATTATTTGTATCAGCAAAGAGAGAAAAAAGGACTTACTCGGGTCTGTATGACCTCTTCTACGTCCGAGACCAGGCTAGAAGGCCAATTCTTGCGGAAATACGACATCTTCTTGGAGGGATCAAGGACTGCGACACAAGGGTCAGAGAACAGTAAACGTATGAGAAAAGGTACATCACCCATTGCCATAATATGTGCGTCTGACTCGGCACTTCGCTGGTAGTAACTATCAAGTTTCTCCATCCCTGCAGTGAGGGCAGGGACGAAAGTCTCGTAACGAGTCTTGGTGGAAGCCTTCTCCCATGATCCATACAGCTTTTCGAGAGCGGGGAGTGCATGTTGAAGCGTTGGAATCGACGCTGCAGAGAATGCTTGTTGGGCGTTGTCTGCGTGCTGTCGCCGGCGGTGGATTGTTGTCAGTGCTGATTACTAGATGTGTATCGAACAAACAACGCACCTGGAGAATGTTGCAGAAGAGCCTGACTCGTGTCCACTCTTTATCGTGCAGGGCAAGGGCAGAAATCTTGCGCCCCTTATCGGCATCCGTTTCTTTCAATCCAAGGCCAAGGATAAATTCGTCAACCGCCTGATGTATGTAGCAGTAAGACTGTAAGACTATAACAAGGAATGTTCCAAGTGCTTACCTGGCGTTGTGACTCAGCGCGATATAGCATAACATAGGTCGAACTCCATCGAACTTTCATGTCAAGGAGCAGGTTGACTGGAGAGAGGTTGTTGCGAACTTGGGCATCCTTGAAGAGCTCTTTGCGCTGCGATGATGAGCGTGCCTACATATCCACTAGTCAGCGCCAAGTATGAGCAAAAAAATACGGTACATACCTTTATGCAGATGGCATGGATAGTCCCTATCTCATCACGCTCGGCAGTCCCTAGGTCCTCAGGGAGGTGATCGTCTGCAGGGTTGCCATTGTAGTACTTTGACTTGCTGCGTGCAGAGATCACGGCTTGTGTTGCCAAGTTGATGATGTGGGCGAGACACCTAGAGGAACTGGTGAGCAGGAAGTGTCAGTACAATAGTAAGGGGAGCCCACCTAATATGCCGACGTTTGACATCGAAACTTGTCCCGGTCTTGATTTCATAGCAGCGTGCGAATTCTTGTAGCATGGTGGTGTTGTTCTTCGCGTTGTCACATGTTACATGTCCGACCTGGATTTGTGTGTGCGTGAGTGAGTAAACCATGTCGGTACTATAGAGCTGGGACCCTCACCTTGTGAACAATACGAAGTCGGTTGAGGATCATATATAATGTTTGGCCTAGATGAGCCCCATTGTGAGAGCAATTCATCTGAGCGAACCCGAGCGTGGCATGCTCTAGGGTCCATTCGCCAGGTGCGCGCTCCTCGATCCAATGCCCTGTAACAGCAAAGTAAGTGTCCGTGTTGTCCGCCTGCCATGCATCGCAGGTGATACTGATTTCCCCGGTAACAGTAGGGCCCTAATGTGCGGATGTCAGTGACTCAGCACGAACGAGTGAAACAGTATGTTGCAAACACTTACATTGAGTCGATCCCTGAGCAAGTACATCTTTTGCTTAAACATGTGGATGATGCGTGCACGTGTCTTTTTGGGAGACGGCAGTGTGACGCCCTTGCTTGCTCGAGACGCAATGTCAAGCATTGTCTTGAACATTGGGTTTTTGAATGTCTGAATTGGCTGAAGCGTTGAAGGGTCAGATCGGTAAAAATAAAAAAAGTGTAAAGCGTACCTGATTCGTGTGGATGAGCCATTCAATCGCAGCTGCCTCGAACACCCTATCACTGTATGGGATAACCTCCGGGCCAGGAGGGTCAAAGTGGTCGGAAAGGACCGTCTGTTGGGTTTGGAGGCTTCTGTCCAAAGCAGCCTCCTTGCGCTGCCTGGTGTCTTCCGGTAACATCGAGTTGAAGTTGTTCGCGTCGCACCATTTTCTATACCGGCGCTGGAAATCTAATTAAAAACACAAGAAAGGTGTGAGGGTTTAGAACGTACCGAGTGCAGCAGCTGCTGCGTGACGCCGAAGCGTTGAGTGTTCACTGATGAGAAATTTGTCCTGCTTGGGACAACCTGAGACCCTGTCTATGATGAAGTGTGGAGTTAGGAAAAGTCAATCGAAAGAAGAGATGACTTACACGCAGAGGTTACACTTCATGCGTCTTTTGGCTTGACCCGGCAGACGAGGGACAACGGTGAAAAAAAACTTGATGTCAGCGCTGGGGTCCGACTTGTTCAATCGCTCGTCTTGCGGGTTGTCGATGTCATCAATATCGATGATAGAAACACCTGGGAGTATGTGTGAGGGTTCTTGAACACCCGATACCGGAGATGTTTTTGCTTTCTTGGACTTAGGCGCAGTGTCGTCGGCAGCGTTGTCAGAGGTGGTCGGAGAGAGTACGATGACGCTATCCAGTGAAAGCGAGCTCCTGATCGCTTGAGAAGGTTGCTTTGATGAGCTTCGAACCTGAGACAGGTCAGTGGCAAGAGACAAAGCGTCATCTATATCTGTCTGTGGGGGGGGTGAGGAGTCGGGTAACAGGAGACGACGCAGACAAGGAAACTGGCAGGGGGATTAGTGCTTTGAGGTCCAGTCCTATAGACTGGAAAAAAACTGAAGACCTGACTGGACTTTAACTGATGATGACTGGACTGCAGTCACAGTTTTTCAATTTTCAGAAGTCATCAGTCACAGTCTGTCTCCTTCTCGAATCAGTCTTATGACTGGAAAAAACTGGTCTAAACCAGTTAAAGACTGGACTTCAGTTCATTTTGGCCTGCAGCCACCAAATAGATATTTGATGCCCATTTTTGGCCATGTTGACGCTTGGTAATATGTGCCATGGCGGGTTTCACTGGGACGCAGGTCGCCGGACCAGACGAGTTGTCAACGCGTGTCACACGACACTCAACACGCGTTGCTTTGCTTTTGCCCAGGGACCCTCAAACAAGCTAAGTTTATTTTTCCTTATCCTTTTAACTAACAACTAACTTCTTTGTCATTTCTAGGTTTCAAATAACTGACTTAGGTTCCACCTCGCTGCGCGGCACTGTGGCCCTTCGACACCGACGCGACGCCGTGGCCCTCGACACCAACGCGGCGTATCGACACCGATGCGGCTTATCGACACCGACGCGGCATATCGACACGGTGCCGTGATCCTTCGACACCCACGCGGTGCCGTGGCCCTTCAACACCGACGTGGCGTCGTGGCACCCATCGACACCCACGCGGCGTCGTGGCCCTTCGTCACCGACGCGGCGTCGTGGCACTTCGACACCCACGCGGCGCCGTGGCCAATCGATACCGACACAGCGTATTAACACCGACGCGGCGTAACGACACGGCGCCGTGGCCCATCGACACCCACGTGGCGCCGTGGCCAATCGACACCAACGCAGTGTATCGACACCCACGCGGCGTAACGACACGGCGCCGTGGCCCTTCGACACCCACGCGGCGCCGTGGCCAATCGACACCCACGCGGCGCCGTGGCCAATCGACACCCACGCGGCGCCGTGGCCAATCGACGCCCATGCGGCGTAACGACACGGCGCCGTGGCCCACCGATACCGACGCGGCGCTGCGCCCCTACGACACTGTCGCGGCGCCGCGACTCCATGATACTGATGTGGCGCCCCACCCATGACGCTATGGACTTAGCTTACAAGTAGTACTGTAGTACATGAAGTTACTGTAACTATTGTATACCAAACATGAATAAAAATGTCTTGATTTCTGAGTGCACGAGTGTGAAAAAATACCTGCGGGTATGTGCGACATGCACAAATGACCGGTCGAAAACCGTCATGAAACTGATCACAACTGGTTATCAACTGGTCAGCATGTGGACCGGTAAATGTTGTGCTCGGACCGGTCTTAGACTGGCATTAACCGGTCCAGAGCGGTCCGGTCTAGATTTTTTAGTTTCCAATCCAGTTTTAGACTGGTTAAGGTCACAGTTTTTTGTAAATGTGTTAAAAAACTGGACCTGACTGGACCTCAAAGCACTAAGGGGGATTGCTGATGCCGCAGATGCAGACGCAACGGCCCTGCGGTGTGAGGACAGCTCCAGCTCACCAACGTTGTCGGCAGTGAGCTTAGCAGAAGGGACAATTATCTGTGGGGGTCGAGTCATCGCGGATGAGTTCACTGGCTTGTGAGGGAGAAAAAGGCTCTGTTTTATCAGTAAATACAAACTGCTGATCCTATGGTCACACTACTAGTACGGCGGTTGCGGTGGTGCATCAACTTGCGAAGTGAGCTCGACTCTGCTGCTCGAGAACCCTGAAACCTGAAACTGGGGTGCTGACAACAGCGCATCGAATCGCGAAGTAGGAACCCACTGGCATTGAATTGCCGTTGATGCTATATCTAGAGTGCATGGTATTGGAGGGGTTCCCGCAGATCGTTGGGTTGCGAGTCGAGAGTTGCGAGCCCGGGCCTCGTGGCCCCAACAATGAAAGCCAGGGACGTGGGTCCGTGGGAGCCGTATGTCAAAATTAATGCCCGGGCCATGAGCCCTACCAGACCGCTCTCTCGGCCCGGTCCCAGACCGGCTTCAGATGTCTGGTTTGGGCTGGCTTCAGATGTCCGGTTTGGGCTGGCTTTCGGCTTCAGAGCCGGGCCCGGAAACCACTAGCTGGGTCCTATCTTCTCACATCACCTGCACTACTCTAGGAGCGTATGCTCTTCAATGACCTATCCGGACCTTGACTCAATATAGACACCTACCTCTAGGCCAGTTGGCCAGACTAGCAGTGTTCCTGTTCCTGCATTGTGTCATCGCATGTTTTACTTAGCACCAGATCACACCAGATTATACCAGTAGTGTATAACACATGTGCTAGCCGATGTAAGTGTGCCTATACCAATGATGATAAGTCACAGACTCAGGGGGTGCATCATATCCACTATGATCCGACCTGATCGGTCCTATCATTGCCGCTGACATCGGACATTCATTTCCGCGAATATCGGATATAGGCAAGTGCTGGTGACACATATCCGTTTCCATGTCTAGTGCTAGTGCACGAATGCTGTGCATTCCACTAAATGTCCCAATACCATTTTGTGTGTCTGAGGCTGTATATCTGAGGGTTTAGCACATGTCTGGAACAGTTGACTCTATTGTGATGATAACACCACTGATGTGATATCACTCAGGTTACACTTGCAGCCTACTGGGCACATTTCGCCTGGAGCTAGATAATGTGCTATACTATATAGTAGGTGCTCAGAGCATGTGTACTCAACTGTGTGACGTGCTATCCCATTATCCATGAGACAGTCAACATTCTGATAGGATATAAGAGCACATGTGAGACCACCTTGCACTATCCAATATCCATACCATATCTGACATGGAATCTCGCTCTCATTTCAAACAAAGGACTGATAGTCCGACCAATCTCTCCGAACCTGAGGATAGCATGCCATTAGATGTCGATCCATTTGATGACGAAGACATGTATTCAGTTGACTATAGTGATGAAGCCATAACCATTCGGTTCAGACTTCGGACCACTTCATTTCAGAACGCTCCGATTCGGATGTCTCTGACCTGGGTGGCTCCGACTCAGATGGTGAGTCACAAGATCTGTCAGAGATAATGGTATGTATGTCACTTGAGATGCATCTTCTGGTCACCTTATGTGCGAAATAGTGCAATAAGACCATCCTGCAGGTGGAGCGCCTTCAGAATGACTCGGAGAACATATTCATCATGGCCAAGGCACTGTGTGACTCCCAAGGAATTGTGTTGTCCTCAAATGATAAGGAGGTGAGAGTCTAATCATCCCAACACCTCATAGCTTATCAGCCGAGATATCAGCTAATGTGTTTTGTACACTATAAGTCTGCAGGTAGCTGTTACATGGATGAACCACTCAATGATGGAGTTAGACCCATGTGATCTGGAAGGTGATTGTGGGAGTGTGATACATATGATGGTTGAGATATGTGTGGGGTACATAGCTGCAAGGATTCAATCGACAATTTTGGAGTGACAACTCCATTTGTGAATATGCAATCTCGGAGACAGAGCAATAGGAGACCAACTCCGTGAGCCCAACTCCGTGAGCCCAACTCCGTGACACCAATTCCGAGTCATCACTACCCTGTTAGACCTTTTGGTTGGTACTTGTGAGGAGCAATTGCAGTCGCAGATATAAAAACGGAAGGATTAAGACCAGCATCCCAGAACCTACCACACTTACACCCTTCCTATCTATACCTCCTGTTCATCACATATGCCTCAGAGACGCGCAGCAGAGTCCCTTCTGCCAGCTGAGGATGGTATTGAAGAAGTTATCGTCCGCCATAGAAAGACCAAGAGGGGCATTCGGACCACAGAAAAGGCTGTCCCAATTCTCCTCCCAAGTAAGGCACAGCCTGAACAGTCGTCCCACTCAAAGAAGGGGAAGAAAAATGATCAATTGGAGTCAGACACTGCAGAAGGATCTCAAGTGATTTTGAACTCTTTGGGTGATACACAATCCCAGCAATTTATAGATGAACAAATGGAAGGACTGCCTGATGATGACATGGAGCAGGGTCGGCCACAGCCAACTGTATGTATCAGACACCATCTAAATGCAGCCAAGGTGCTAATGAGATGTAGACTGTGATGGAGCAATGGCTTCAACTCCGGAGCAAATATCTCCACATACTTTTGGAGATGGAGAGTCATCCATCCATCCCCAAATGCTCCTTGTGCCATGAACATGGTGATATCAAGTGCCCTGACTGTGTTGGAGCGCCACTCTTTTGCAAGTCCTGCTGTGTCAAGGTTCACAGGCATTCTCCATTTCATCGGCCACTGCTATGGACTGCAACACACTACACTCCAGTTTCACTGCACTCACTTGGATATATGCTATTCTTTGGGCATGCTGGTGAACCATGTCCACAAACCGTTGAGGTACGATTCCATTGCATCATCCAATATGTCCCTGTGCTCACACTCCTCTAGGGCATTAGAGCAGCAGAGGGATCCCATGGCAAAGAGAACATGCACACCAGACATAAATCATCCTCTTCCTTACGATCCGTTCAAGAGGAGCTAGAATCTCTCCATATTTCTAACCAGCCACCCACACCTCAGGGTACACCAAAGCCAGATGGTGTATCAACTGCTCCAATCATTTCAGGATACATTGTTTGACCATCCAGACATTCCTCTGGATTCAGTGGATGGGTTTCCAGATCAGACGCAGAGAGAACCCTCTGGAAATCGGATGCTAACGATTGGTGGACAGGAGTGGCATCTTCAAAATGGAGGCAGTGTTCTGTGTCTGCTCCGAAAAGGATAACCAGGATGAGCAGCTGCTCCAGAGTGGTCTATTTCCTTCCTGCAGACCTTCAAGCAGATCAGGACTTTGTTTACATTCTCAGTGCTTGAATGACTTCCTGAATGACAACTTGGAATGCAAGACAACAGCCACAACAATACTATTCCAAGTTGCAAAGTCTGACCAGTAGAATGTTCCCAAGCCTTGTTCCGTATGTTCCCTTGATCCCTCATTACCTTTAATGGCTAATACATAGTCATAGAATATGTACAAACAGCTGTTGAGGACAGTCACGTCAATGGCGGATATCAAGTCCAGAATGGAGCAGGGGGCTCGGACATCAATCAGAGGAAACAGCTCCGGACGGTTCTATGGCAATATTCTGCCCAGCATGTCCACAGCCAGGAATCAATCTTCCAAATGATTGGAAGACCAGATATGAACCGTATGTCTCAGCTCCAGATGAGGTTTGATAATTCATCTGCTACAGGAATGAACTGATCCGCACATTTATCATGGATGGAAACTTCTCAGCAGAGCACATGAGGCACAGATCTGGGGAAAGGGATGTTGCACTATCAGCTGGAATGGCCTTCATGGCAAATCCAGAATTGTACAAAGCTCATCTCCGAAGTGGGACCGAAATTGTCCAGGTATGTTAGTCTCCTCACCAAGATGTATTTGGCTGATAGTCCGACAGCCCAGCACATGCAATACATACAAGCTATTGAACAGGCAAATTCAAGCAGGGCACACCTTGATGTCACAGGGATTGGTGCAACAGCTTGCTGCCATGGGTTCTTCGTTCCAACCTCTGTGGTAGACTTCCAGAAGGGAGAGAGGCATGCCCATTCATTGAGGCTTCCCATTCTTTGACTCATTGTCCAATCTCTTTCAGGCAAATCAATATGGACTACAGCCTATGCAAAGCTCTCTCTTACAACATGGAAGACATACCAGTTGCATTGGTGATGTATGACATCATGTGTCAATACAGAGTGCACTTTGAGGAGCGAATCAAGAGCAGCCCAGAGCTGTCACTACCCAGCTCAGAGAGTCTAGAACTGCGCATGGGCATTGGACTGTTCCATATACATGGTCATCAAGACTCATGCTTGCCCAGGTTTTCTCTGAGCTACATTCCAGGGGCAAAGCAGGTGGATGGAGAGATTATAGAGACCTTATGGGCTCCATTGAACAACATATCACGGAGCATATGAGGCATGTCCCTGGTTCATAGGCAAGAGGTTCTAGATGCCCACATGAACCACTCCAACTGGAAGAAGCTGGTCCGGATTGGTGAGGTTCTATTATCTACAATGGCATATGGGGTTAATGGGGATAATCTCATTGGGATGCAACAGTTCCATCACTTCTGAAGCGGTGGAAGCGCTTGGGACCTGGCCTGGATGCAAGCTCAAAGGCATTTGAATCTCTTAGTGAACATTACAAAGATAAGACCCGACAATGGCTCAAGGAGGACATAGCTGCACAGATAAACAGAGGTACTAACCCCTCTAGCATGGACATATATGACACTGTGAAACAGAAAGGTGTGGAGTCCTCAGCACAGTTGGTCTCCTCCGAGCTGAGGCAGATTTTCAGCTCCATCTCGTGCTGTGATCCAACAGCAACTCATGGTGGAGGAGGATGGAGACCATTCCATTGTGGAGAGACATCCTGGATCTCATGTGGCCTCAAGATTCAGGAAATGCAGTAGGTTGACTTAGAGTGTTACCAACACTGTTCTGATGACTTGTCTAGATTGGCCATTAGATATCAGCTCCGGAGTCATGGCATGAACACAATAGAGGAGTCTCAGATCATTGAGAACAAACGCATCCGCCTCCAGAAGTTGATTGATATGTTTTCACACCAGGCAGATGCCTTCCTCCTCCACCATCAGCCCATAGATGGTGCACCAATACCATCGCTGGGTGACTATGCAGAGTATGACAATGTGGATGACATGGATGATTCCATAGTTCCGAGATCCAAGACCAAGATGTCTGACATATCTGAAACAGAGGGTACTAATGCAGAGGACATTCCCATTTTACTGCCATCAACGCTCGGAGCAGAGTGGTGCATCCAGCATGGTGTCCGATCTTTGGCAATCAAGGAAGCCAAGCTGCGATATGCACAAGCAAATGACTCCATCCACAGGATGCGTCTTGCATTGGGCTTCAAGTCAGCTCTCTTCCGGACCAAAGTTAGAGGTGCCCGATCACAGAAGACCAAAACTCGTGCCTGGACTGCAGTTGAGAACGTTGAGACGACAGTCCATCAGCATGCTCGGAACTATGGGATGGCAAGAGATGCATATATCAAGGTACAGCAAGTATCCGATGGTTCACTGGAGCTACCACCACTCCATGCAACAGACCTTTGTGTGAAAACCGCCATTCTTGGGGCTGCAGAAGTGGGACAACGGAACACACAGCTTCCATGGATCTGGAGCTTTGGCTTCTCTAACATGGAAGGTGAAGGATGGTTTGACGAATGTAAGTAACTACTTGATTATTACACAAGACCCATGCTCATTTAGTGAATAGTCAATCGTGTGCATTGGCTCCATGCAAAAGCACAACTTGAACGATGGAAAGAGGAAGATAAAGCAATCAAGAATGAAGCATTGTGGGTCCCAACTTACTTCCATGCAAAGGCAACCTGCTGGAAAGCATGGATGGATGCAGCAAGAGAGGTTAAACTCGATGGGCATGGTGCATATGCATCATGCCAGGCACATGCATGGGAGGAAATGTGTAGGAGTTCAATGAAGGCTCTAGTTCCAATAACTTCGAGTACTAGTGCTTCCAAGAATCAATAGATTACATTTATCTAGATGTGTCCTATTTGAGAGGACATTTATACATGACCATTTGAAGAAGATATCCACAGTGCAGCAACACACGACTTCTGTCCAAGATAATATCTCGGACTCTGATCAAAGTCATCTGTCCGAGAACATATCTCGGACACTTGTAAAAATCATCTGTCCGAGATTGTACCTCGGACTCTGATCAAAGTCATCTGTCCAAGAACGTATCTCGGACACTGGTCAAAATCATCTATCCAAGATAATAGACTTGGAATCTGATAATAGTCATCTGTCCGAGATAATATCTCGGACACTGGTCAACATCATCTATCCGAGATAAATATCTCGGACTCTGATAATAGTCATCTGTCCGAGATATTATCTCGGACTCTAATATAGTTATCTGCCCGAGACAATATCTCGGACTCTGATAATAGTCCAACTTCCGAGATAATATCTCAGACTCTGATCAAAGTCATATGTCCGAGAGAATATCTCGGACACTTGTAAAATCATTGTCCGAGATAGTACCTCGGACTCTGATAACAATTATCTGTCCGAGATATA